>SJYC01113393.1:0-15533 GCA_006408675.1 Madoqua kirkii
ACTAGTACTGCAAGCAGGATCCCTCAGAAGAAATAAAGTAGCCATCCTGGTCAACAGATGTCTGAAATGCAGTACTTGGATGCAATCTCAAAAACCACAGAATATCTGTTGTCTCCAAGGCAAACCATTCAATATCACAGTTATCCAAGTCTATGCCCCAATGAGTAAAGTTGAACAAGCTGAAGTTGAATGATTTTATGAAGACCTACAATACCTTTCATAACTAATGCCCAAAAAAGATGTCCTTTTCATTATAGGGGACTGGAATATAAAAGTAGGAATTCAAAAACCCCTGGAGTAACAGGCAAATTTGGCCTTGGACTGTGGAATGAAGCAGGGCAAAGACTCATGGAGTTTTGCCAAGAAAATGCACTGGTCATAGCAAATACCCTCTTCCAACCACACAGAGAAGACTCTACACATGGACGTCAACAGATGGTCAGCACCCAAATCAGATTGATCATATTCTTTGCAGCCACAGATGGAGAAGCTCTGTACAGTCAACAAAAACAAAACCAGGAGCTGACTGTGGCTCAGATCATGAACTCCTTATTACCAAATTCAGACTGAAATTGAAGAAAGTAGGGAAAACCGCTAGACCATTCAGATATGACCTAAATCAAATCCTTTATGATTATACAGTGGAAGAGAGAAATAGATTTAAGGGTCTAGAACTGACAGATAGAGTGCCTGATGAACTATGGAATGAGGTTCATGACATTGTACGGGAGACAGGGATAAAGACCATCCCCATGGAAAATAAACGCAAAAAAGGAAAATGACTCTTTAAAGAGGCCTTACAAATAGCTGTGGAAAGAAGCGAGGTGAAAAGCAAAGGAGAAAAGGAAAGATATAAACATCTGAATGCAGAGTTCCTGAGAATCGCAAGAAGAGATAAGAAAGCCTTCTTCAGAGATCAGTACAAAGAAATAGAGGAAAAGAACAGACTGGGGAAGACTAGAGATCTTTTCAAGAAAATTAGAGATACCAAGGGAACGTTTCATTCAAAGATGGGCTCGATAAAGGACAGAAATGGTCTGGACCTAACAGAAGCAGAAGATATTAAGAAGAGGTGGCAAGAATACACAGAAGAACTGTACCAAAAAGATCTTCACAACCCAGATAATCATGATGGTGTGATCACTCATCTAGAGCCAGACATCTTGGAAATGTGAAGTCAAGTGGGCCTTAGAAAGCATCACTACGAACAAAGCTAGTGGAGATGATGGAATTCCAGTGGAGCTGTTTCAAATCCTGAAAGATGATGCTGTGAAAGTGCTGCACTCAATATGCCAGGAAATTTGGAAAACACAGCAGTGGCCACAGGACTGGAAAAAGTCAGTTTTCATTCCACTTCCAAAGAAAGGCAATGCCAAAGAATGCTCAAACTACCGCACAATTGCACTCATGTCACATGCTAGTAAAGTAATGCTCAAAATTATCTAAGCCAGGCTTCAGCAATATTTGAACCATGAACTTCCTGATGTTCAAGCTGGTTTTAGAAAACTCAGAGGAACCAGAGATCAAATTGCCAACATCCGCTAGAACATGGAAAAAGCAAGAGAGTTCCAGAAAAACATATATTTCTGCTTGATTGACTATAGCAAAGCCTTTGACTGTGTGGCTCACCATAAACTGTGGAACGTTCTGAAAGAGATGGGAATACCAGACCACCTGACCTGCCTCTTGAGAAATCTGTATGCAGGTCAGAAAGCAACAGTTAGAACTGAACATGGAGAAACAGATTGGTTCCAAATAGGAAAAGGAGTATATCAGGGTTGTGTATTGTCACCCTGCTTATCTAACTTATATGCAGAGTACATCATGAGAAACGCTGGACTGGAAGAAACACAAGCTAGAATCAAGATTGCCGGAAGAAATATCAATAGCCTCAGATATGCAGATGACACCACCCTAATGGCAGAAAGTGAAGAGAAACTAAAGAGCCTCTTGGTGAAAGAGAAAGTGGAGAGTGAAAAAGTTGGGTTAAAGCTCAACATTCACAAAACAAAGATCATGGCATTTGATTCCATCACTTCATGGGAAATAGATGGGGAAACAGTGAAAACAGTGTCAGACTTTATTTTGCTGGGCTCCAAAATCACTGCAGATTTTGACTGCAGCCATGAAATTAAAAGATGCTTACTCCTTGATAGAAAATTATGATCAATCTAGATAGCATATTCAAAAGCAGAGACATTACTTTGCCAACAAAGGTCCATCTAGTCAAGGCTATTTTTTTCCCAGTGGTTGTGTATGGATGTAAGATTTGGACTGTGAAGAAGGCTGAGTGCTGAAGAATTGATGCTTTTGAACTGTGGTGTTGGAGAAGACTCTTGAGAGTCCCTTGGACTGCAAGGAGATCCAATCAGTCCATTCTGAAGGAGACCAACCCTGGGATTTCCTTGGAAGTAATGATGCTAAAGCTGAAACCCCAGTACTTTGGCCACCTCATGCGAAGAGTTGACTCATTGGAAAAGACTCTGATGCTGGGAGGGATTGGAGACAGGAGAAGAAGGGATGACAGAGGATGAGATGGCTGGATATTATCACTGACTCAATGGTTGTAAGTCTGAGTGAACTCCGAGAGATGGTGATGGACAGGGAGGCCTGGCATGCTGCAATTCATGGGGTCACAAAGAGTTGGCCACAACTGAGCAACTGACCTGAGCATGGCCCAGCATATCAGAACAAGACCCAGTTTTCCCCTTAAGCAGTCTCTTCTATAAAAAAATCTTCCATAAACCTCTTATCCATGTCTATCAGAGGGCAGACAGTCTGAAAACCACTATCACAGAAAACTAACCTATCTAATCACAATGACCACAGCCTTGTAATTCAATGAAACTATGAGCCATGCCATTTAGGGCCCCCCAAGAGAGACAGGTCATGGTGGGGACTTCTTCTCCAGTGGTCTACTGGAGAAAGGAGTGGTAAGCCACTTCAGTATATTTGTCTTAATAACCCCATAAACAGTATGAAAAGGCAAAAATGATAGGACACTGAAAGATGAACTCCCCGGTCGGTAGGTACCTGATATGCTACTGCAGATCAGTGGATAAACAACTCCAGAATGAAGGAAGGACAGAACAAAAGCAAAAACAACACCCAGTTATGGGTGTGACTGATGATGGAAGCAAGCTCTGATGTTGTAAGAGTAATATTGCATAAAAACCTGGAACGTTAGGTCCATGAATCAAGTCAAATTGGAAGTGGTCAAACAGGAGATTGCAAGAGTGAACATTGATATTTTAGGAATCAGCAAACTAAAATGGACTAGAATGGGTAAATTTAAAACTCATTTAACCATTATATCTACTACTGTGGACAAGAATCTCTTAGAAGAATTGGAATAGCCATCATAGTCAACAAAAGGATCCAAAATTCAGTGCATGAGTGCAATCTCAAAATGACAGAATGATCTCTGTTCATTTCCAAGGCAATTCGTTCAGTATCATGGTAATCCAAGTCTATGGCCTGACCAGTAATGCTGAAGAAGCTGAAGTTGAATGATTCTATGAAGACCTACACGACCTTCTAGAACAAGCACCCCAAAAAGATGTCCTTTTCATTATAGGAGACTGGAATGCAAATGTAGAAAGCCAAGAAAATCTGTATGAAACACATGATTCTTAGTTATATTTTGGACATAATGATTATAAGAAGGAGAAAGAAGAGGGGGAAGAAGAGAAGCAGGAAGAGGATAAATGTGAAAATTTTTCAGAGTGTAATACAAAAGTGATAAATGATATAAAGATTTTTGGAGGGGAAACATTATATAAAAAGTTGTATGTATTGTTTTTTCATAGCATTATAGTGTGAAACTTAAGAATTCAGGAATAAGAATTGTTGTAAGTTAACTGTATTTTCTTTACATAAAATTTAAATTAAAAATAAAACCTGAAGATTTAAATTTATAACTTCTTTGAAACAAGATTATAAATCTTAATGACCTCTCTAAAATATGTACTTAGATTCTATGAATTTGGAGCACATAACTCATCAATTGCTTTCTTACTTAACTTCTCAATTTCTTCCTTAGGTTAAATTAAACAGGATTCTTTTTATAGTTATCATTACACAGAAGAATTATATAAGAAAGATCTTCATGATCCTGATAATCACAATGGTATGATTACTCACCTAGAGCCAGACATCCAGGAATGTGAAGTCACGTGAGCATTAGGAAGAATCACTAAAAACAAAGCTAGTTGAGTTGAAGGAATTCCAATAGAGCTAATTCAAATCCTACAAAATGATGCTTGGACAAGTGCTGCACTCAATATGCTAGCAAATTTTGAAAACTCAGCAGTCACAGGACTGGAAAAGGTCAGTTTTCATTCCATTCCCAAGGAAAGGCAATGCCAAAGAATGCTCAAACTATCATACAATTGCACTCAACTCACATGTTAGCAAAGTAACGCTCAAAATTCTCCAAGTCAGGCTTCAGCAGTACATGAACCATGAACTTCCTGATGTTCAAGATGGATTTTAAAAAGGCAGAAGAATCGGACATCAAATTGTCAATATCCATTGGATCATTGAAAAAGCAAGAGAGTTCCAGGAGGGAAAAAAAAATCTACTCCTACTTTGCAGACTATGCCAAAGTTTTTGACTGTGTGGATTACTACAATCTGTGGGAAATTCTTAAAGAGATGGGAATACGAGATCACTTGATCTGAGAAATCTGTATGCAGTTCAAGAAACAAATTTAGAACTGGACATGAAACAACAGACTGGTTCCAAATTGGGAAAGAAGTTCTTCAAGGCTGTATATTGTCACTCTGCTTATTTAACTTATATGCAGAGTACATATGCGAAAGGCCAGACTGGATGAAGCACAAACTGGAGTCAAGATTGCCAACAGAAATATCAATAACCTCATATACCAACATGACACTAGCATTATGGTAGAAAATGAAGAAAAGCGAAGAGCCACTTGAAAGTAAAAGAGGAGAGTGAAGAAGCTGGTTTAAAACTCAACATTCAGATAACTAAGATCATGGCATCGGATCCCATAACTTCCCAGCAAATAGATGGGGAAACAATGGAAAGAGTGAAAGATATTTGTGGGGGCTCTAAAATCACCTCAGCTGGTGACTATAGGCATTAAAGTAAAAAATGTTTGTCCTTGAAAGAAACACTATGACAAACCTACACAGCTTATTATAAAGTGGAAACATTCTTTTGCCAACAAAGATCCGTCTAGTCAAAGCTATGGTTTTTCCAATAGTCATGTCTGGATGTGAGAGCTGGATTATAAAGAAAGCTGAGCGCTGAAAGATTGATGCTTTTGAGCTGTGGTGTTGAAGAAGACTCTTGAGAGTGCCTTGGACTGCAAGGAGACCACCAAAGATCCGTCTAGTCAAAGCTATGGTTTTTCCAATAGTCATGTCTGGATGTGAGAGCTGGATTATAAAGAAAGCTGAGCGCTGAAAGATTGATGCTTTTGAGCTGTGGTGTTGAAGAAGACTCTTGAGAGTGCCTTGGACTGCAAGGAGATCCACCAAGTCTATCCTAAAGGAAATCAGTCCTGGATATTCATTGGAAGGACTGATGCTGAAGCTGAAGCTCCAATACTTTGACCACCTGATGCGAACAGCTGACTCATTTGAAAAAACCCTCATGTAAGGAAAGATTGAAGGTGGGAGGAGAAGTAGAGGACAGAAGATGAGATGGTTTGAAGGCATTACCAACTCAATGGATATAAGTTTGTGTAAACTACAAGAGTTGCAGATGGACAGGGATGCCTGGTGTTCTGCAGTCCATGGGGTTGCAAAGAGGTGGACACAACTGAGCGAATGAACTGATCTGAACTGAACAGTGTTAGCACTGTATGTGCATTCAAATAATAGTGATTATTTAAGTTCAGATAGTTGCTCAGTCATGTCCGATTCTTTGCAACCCCATGAATTACAGCACGTCAGGCCTCCCTGTCCATCATCAACTCCTGGAGTTCACCCAAACTCATGTCCATCGAGTCAGTGATGCCATCTAGCCATCTAATCCACTGTCGAAACCCTTCTCCTCCTGCCCCCAATCCCTCACAGCATCAGAGTCTTTTCCAATGAGTCAGCTCTTAGCATGAGATGGCAAAAGTATTGAAGTTTCAGCTTCAGCATAAGTCCTTACAATGAACACCCAGGACTGATCTCCTTTAGGATGGACTGGTTGGATCCTCTTGCAGTCCAAGGAACTATCAAGAGTCTTTTCCAACACCACAGTTCAAAAGCATCGATTTTTCGGCACTCAGCTTTCTTCACAGTCCAGCTCTCACATCCATACATGACCACTGGAAAAACCATAGCCGTGGCTAGACAGACCTTTGTTGGCAAAGTAATGTCTCTGCTTTTCAGTATGCTATTTAGGTTAATCATAACTTTCCTTCTAAGGAATAAGCATCTTTTATTTTCATGGCCACAGTCACCATATGCAGTGATTTTAAAGCCCCCCAAAATAAAGTCTGATACTTTTTTCACTGTTTCCCCATCTGTTTCCCATGAAGTGATGGGACCAGATGCCATGATCTTCATTTTCTGAATGTTGAGCTTTAAGCCAACTTTTTCACTCTCCTCTTTCACTTTCATCAAGAGGCTCTTTAGTTCCTCTTCACTTTCTGCCAACTGTTTCCACTGTTTCCCCATCTATTTCCCATGAAGTGATGGGAACAGATGCCATGATCTTCATTTTCTGAATGTTGAGCTTTAAGCCAACTTTTTCACTCTCCTCTTTCACTTTCATCAAGAGGCTCTTTAGTTCCTCTTCACTTTCTGCCATAAGGGTGGTGTCATCTGCATATCTGAGGTTACTGATATTTCTCTTGGCAATTTTGATTCCAGCTTGTGCTTCTTCCACCCCAGGGTTTCTCATGATACACTCTGCATATAAGTTAAATAAGCAGGGTGACAATATACAGCCTTGATGTACTCCTTTTCCTATTTAAAACCAGTTTATTGTTCCATGTCCAGTTCTAACTGGTGCTTCCTGACCTGCTTATAGGTTTCTTAAGAGGCAGGTCAGATGGTCTGGTATTTCCATCTCTTTCAGAATTTTCCAGTTTATTGTGATCTACACAGTCAAAGGCTTTGGCATAGTCAATAAAGTACAAATAGATGTTTTTCTGGAACTCTTTTGCTTTTTTCATGATCCAACGGTTGCTGGCAATTTGATCTCTGGTTCCTCTGCCTTTTCTAAAACAAGCTTGAACATCTGGAAATTCGTGGTTCACATCCTTCTGAAGCTTGGCTTGGAGAATTTTGAGCATTACTTTACTAGCCTGTGAGATGATTAAGTTGATACAATTTAAGTAAATTAAAAACTATGAAGTTGTATCTCAAGAAAAAAATAAAGCTCTGTTTTAATTCAAAGAATAATTTATTCTTTCCCTCCACTTCTGATTTCAATTCAGGTTTGGTTTACTTCTCTAATTCTCCCACTTCTTCATATCCCCTTAATTATTTCTCTTGAATAGAATCAAGCTTATTGTTTTCTCATTACTTCTAATTCAGTAGCAATACTTTCTCCCTAAATCACTTTTTAATTAAGAGTCTAGTTAATTATTTGACTTAGAATCCAAATAATGGTAGCAATGATCAACTTTATTGTGTTTGGTTAAGAAACACAATCAAGACTGCTTTCTTATTTTTCCTTCCTCAATTTCATGCATTGCTAATCTCTTCCTGTTGACAACATTGTCCTATTGTAGCATGGCTTATTTCCCAAGAGACTCAAAACAGAATATAGAAAATTCTTAGTCTAGATCATAAAACTATATTGAGTCAAGACTTGACAATGAATGATATTTGATCGTGGCTGATGGCACCCTACTCTAGTACTGTTGCCTGGAAAAACACATGGACGGTGTAGCCTGGTAGGCTGCAATCCATGGGGTCGCTAAGAGTCGGACACAACTGAGAGACTTCACTTTTCCCTTTCACTTTCATGCATTGGAGAAGGAAATAGCAACCCACTCCAGTGTTCTTGACTAGAGAATCCCAGGGATGGCAGAGCCTGGTGGGCTGCCATCTATGGTGTTGCACAGAGTTAGACACGACTGAAATGACTTAGCAGTAGCAGAGGAATTAAAAACTCTTGAGATGGATCTTTAAAAAGAATGTGTTAAAGGAAAAACTACATAAACCTGTGTAGATATGTGACTACCAGCTTTTAGACTACTTATACTACGTTATGCTATAACTTAGTGCAGGCTTATATAACATTTTATTTAACATTTTAGTAGTCTCCTATTATCTGTCTTGTCTTCAGTGTTTTTTCCATCCTCCCACTTATTCTCCATAGTGTCAGTGAATTAATCTAAAATTAATACATAAAATAAACAAATAAAAATGTGTTCTCTCTCTTTACTGCTCAAATAAAAATACCATCATCACCAGCAGCCAACAAATAAAGAATAAACACATAAAATATTCTCAGCTCCTTGGTCTAGTTTTCAAATACCCATAATTTTTCTCTCAAACTTATTGATACTTTTGAGCCAGCTTCAGAGCCCCTCCCCAAAGCAAAACCCACTGTCCTACCAATTTCATCATTCTATTCAAAGCACTGATTTGTTTTCCTGCCTTGTAAATCATCATCTACACTGAAAACTTTACATTTATTTAAGGGAAAATCTCTAACATCAACAACTTTCTGTTTCCTCCTGTTATTAATTAATATGTTCTTGATTACTATAGTATCCTCCATCTTAAAGCACTCAGATTTCATATCTTCTGATATTTCTGATTCATCAGTTGATAATGAATATGCACATCTTCATTCTGAACTCAAAGATACTTGCCTTCTGAAGTTACCTGAAAAATTATATACTTAGAGATAATTCCTGTCATGCGCACATACTAAGTTATAAAAGGTTATGAATGCCAGCCATCTCTTATTCTAGAAATCACACTAAGCTTTGAGATAAAAAAAAAAAAGATAATTCTCTCTTGAAAGAAGTGTGAGAGGCAAGCAAAAACAAGGCAATTTAGAATAATTTGAAAGGAATGAACTGGTATATATACTGGTGATATATATAGATATTGGTATGAGCAATCTGAAATGAAATTGGTTAAATTGTTTCAAAAGACTTCAAAATATATATAATGTGATTCAGTAATTATACTTTTTTACATTTTAGAGATAATCAAAGTTGATTCCAAATAAGGCATTCTTGAACCCAAGCGAAGTGAAAGTCATTCAGTCATGTCTGATTTTTTGTGACCCCATTAAGTATGCAGTCCATGGAATTCTCCAGGCCAGAATACTGGAGTGGGTAGACTTTCCCTTCTCCAGGGGATCTTTCCAGCCCAGGAGTTGAACCCAGGTCTCCCACACTGCAGGTAGATTCTTCACCAGTTGACCCTCAAGGGAAGCCCAAGGACACCTGAGTGGGTTGCCTATCCTTTCTCCAGGGGATCTTCCCAATGAAGGAGAAGAACTAGGATCTCTTGTGTTGAGGTATGAGCAATCTGAAATGAAATTGGTTAAATTGTTTCAAAAGACTTCAAAATATATATAATGTGATTCAGTAATTATACTTTTTTACATTTTAGAGATAATCAAAGTTGATTCCAAATAAGGCATTCTTGAACCCAAGCGAAGTGAAAGTCATTCAGTCATGTCTGATTTTTTGTGACCCCATTAAGTATGCAGTCCATGGAATTCTCCAGGCCAGAATACTGGAGTGGGTAGACTTTCCCTTCTCCAGGGGATCTTTCCAGCCCAGGAGTTGAACCCAGGTCTCCCACACTGCAGGTAGATTCTTCACCAGTTGACCCTCAAGGGAAGCCCAAGGACACCTGAGTGGGTTGCCTATCCTTTCTCCAGGGGATCTTCCCAATGAAGGAGAAGAACTAGGATCTCTTGTGTTGCAGGCAGATTCTTTACCAACTGAGCTATCAGGGAAGCCCAAAGTATTAGTATAGTTTATACTGGAGAATCTTTCTAGGTAAGCTGGAACAATTGTAAGCTTAACCCTATTTGTTTACTATCTTCTAAGGATTACCATTCTTAGTTACCCAAACTTTAATATCTTGAATATCTTTATTTCTTATAGTTTATCTCTCTTTGATAGTCATTTCAAATAGTAAGGTAACTGTTCACTGTTTCTATATCTTGGCAAGGAATAAACTCATTTATTATATCTATTATATTCATTTTTCTTCTGTACATAATCATTCTTTTTATTTTTGTTGATGAGTTGTCTTTGATTTTCAATAGTCTTACTTTGATGTATCTTGGTGTATATATATATATATATAATTATCTCTATAGACCAAGTTGCTCTCTGAGTACTTGTTCCTCCTCAGGTCAGATCATGCCAGGACAGTTATGGTCATCCCCAGAAGCAGTCAGACTTTGCCTCCTATTTTAATAGGAGCCTTTAGGCTCTTGGTGCTGGCAGACCTCATCTCTATTCCCAGTTAATTACTACTCTGTATTTATGCTGGGCCTGGGTCACAAATGAGCCCTGCTTAGCACTCTGTTCCAGTCTCAGAACTCAGCAGCCCCTGTGTGCCTGTACCAATGAGGGGGCTGTCCCAGGCCACCTCTCCTGTTCCCAGTCTTTCTTACAGGCACTTGATGGAGGCCCATTCAGACAGTAAAGAATCTGCCTGCAATGCAGGAGACCTGGGCTCAATCCCTGGGTTGAGAAGATTCCCTGGAGAAAGGAACGGCAACCTTTTCCAGTATTCTGGCCTGAGAATTCCACGGACAGAGGAGCCTATGGGGTTGCAGAGTCAGACACTACTGAACAATTTTTACTTCACCTCACTTCAGTTAGTAACTGAGGACTCCTCTGGTATCTAGGGTTTCTACCAGTTCAAGACTCTCAAGTTAGTCTACACTTGTCCTCTAGAAATTCACTTCATGTTCAGGTGTTTTCTTCTTATGTATTTTTATGACTTGCTCCCTCCTCCTTCAGTGGTCTGCCAAAGTTCAAACAGTTGATATGTTTCTACTGTCTTCAGAGTGGCTCATCATCATATGTTTGGAATTCAGTTTACCTGCTGCCTTGAGATCTCAGTGTTTCTCAGGAGTTCAAAACATGATTTTGTATATTGCCCAGATTTGTATCATTGCTAGTTAAGATGAGAGTGACCTTGCTGTGTAGTTTTCCATATTCTAAGCTAAAGCTGAAGTCATACATATCTAGAAACTATTGACTAAAGCATGGAGAATGTAACTTTCACATTATTGAGTGCTGGGTATTGTCCTCCTTTAAAGAGTAAAGGAGTTGTCTTAGTCAGGCAATTATCAGACTCCTCAATTATCTGGATCCTTTCGAAGCTAATTATACATTCTGTTACTAGGAAATAAAAACAGACTGCATCCAGGAATAATTCAAGTTTACTAAGCATGATCTGTATCATGTTAAATGCACCAGGTGTTCAGGGAAGATTATCCACTCTGACTAGTCATTACTAGAACGTCTCTCAGCCTAGTATGAGCTGTGAAAATTGTTCAACTTGTATCTTTAAAGTCATTCTTTGCCATCTTATTGGGGCTTTATCCTACTTATCTGCAGTTCAGTATTGGACAATAGATCCAAGGAAAAATTCATCTAGTTTTTAGAAATTTCCGTTCTGCATATTCCAAAGGTAAAGAATATGCCTGCATTTCAGGAGACCCTGGTTCAAGTCCTGGATTGAGAAAATCCCCTGGAGAAGGAAATAACAACTCACTTCAGGATTCCTGCTTGGGGAATTTCATGGAGAGAGGAGCTGGCAGGCTACAATCCATGAATGAGGTTGCAGAGTTGGAACATCTGAGTGATTTTCACTTTCACTTTTTGCCTACTTTCCTCCTCCTGGTTATTCTTCCTGTGGAATTATAGGTGTATCTGCTTTCTCTGTCTCCATCTCTTCGGTTCAGTGAGGCTGCTATTCTGTACTGTTACATAGAAAACACCTCCTGGCAGGAAGCCAATAAAATTGTAGCACTCAACAGGGATCATAAATGGATCCATTTTTCTAAAGGATAATAGTCACTTGCTGCCTATTTTTTGAAGACTAGAATAAGTTGAGTTTTTAAAAGTGTACTTTTTCTAGTTTTATAGTTGCTCATAGAGGGGTGTAAGTATGGTGCCAGTAACTCCATCAAGTCCACAAGTAGAAAATTGCTAAACAGTATTCATAGAATCTGCCCCCTCTCTTGAAATTTTCTCAAGAGAATGTGTAAATGTTTTGAAAGCCCACTTGACCTTGTGGGTGAAGACTAGAATTCAAAATTAGTTTCGTGTATTCTGGTGAAGTGACTATTACATATGCTTCAGTTTAATGGGAATCTCCTCAAATTCAGATAAAAGCATAAATTAACAAATGAATATCATGTTATATAGAATTTTATTTCAGAGACATTAAATGTTTTCTGATTAAATTTAGATTCATAAATACTGCCCCTTTATTTTCTAAAAATGTTATACAACTCTTTATTATCTATAACTTTTGATGTTTTTTGTTTGCATAGCAATGCTAAATTCTTTTGGTATTTGTGTTTCAAAAACAGCCTACACAGATGAATATATTGTCTTTATAAGGCTATATAGCAACTATTGTTGCATGAAAATGTAATGGCATAAAGCCACTCATCACTTAAAAAGTAAAGTCTGGCTTATGCAAGAAAGGCACTTACCATATTAAAATGTCCTTTAAGGCACTACTTAATCAAAAAATTGAACATATGGTAAAACAAATCTTTAGCACTTTAATTTAATTGTTACAGAAAATACTATATTAACTGTTGATCCTTTGAGACATATAGAACAAGAGAAAACATTGCTCTCCATGATAGCACTGGCAACTTCCTATTGAGTGGGCAATTTGGATCATTTAGTTAAAGACAATAGTTATTTAAAGAGAGTGGTAATTTATCTACTTCAACTTGAAGCAAACCACAATATAATAAATTTGAAAATATAAAAAATAGGTTATTGATATCTGGTAAAAAATTAAAGTTCCATATTTTAAAATATAGCTATTAAGTAAAGTATGAAATCAGTGTATTTCTTGGCAAATTAGATTAGTATAACATGAACCTATGATAGCATAATGACAGAAATGTACTCTTTGACTCTGAAGACAAGTATGTTTAAAGGTTTCATTAATGCCAATGTGGATGTGAATGTCTTTTTTATTTAATGTAAATGGATATATTTTTACAAATTTTATTCTTTTTTTCATATCATAAACTAAACACAAGTGACCATGATTAGCATGTTATAAATTCCTACACATCATTTAGCATTTCTTCATACAGTATCGTGAGTAAAAGTTTGAGCAGTACAGAACTTTATGCAAGATGTGATTTTTTTCAACTAGATTTTGCTACCTAACACAATATTTATATTAAAATGCTATTCTTAACATAATTTTAGAAAGGAACAAAAGAGAAAAGAATTGGAGAATAGCAATGCAATTTCTCGAATAGCAGTTTTGACAGCTATCTACTGCCAGCTGCCAGTAAAACTCTTACATACATGCTCAGTTGCTCAGTCGTGTCAAATTCTTTGTGACCAGGAGACCACCAGGCTTCTCTGTCTAGGGAATTTTTCAGGTGAGAATACTAGAATGGGTTGCCATTTCCTTCTCCAGGGGATCTTCCTGACCCAGGGATCAAATCCAGGTCTCCTGTGTCTCCTGCTTGGTAGGTGGGTTCTTTACTACTAAGCCACCTGAAAATCCATATATTCCCTACCTATTATTCTCAGGTTATCAAATTATAATGTCTGCCTCACCTATCACTGGCATCATGTAAGTATGTAAGACTAATGCATAGAGACATAGGGTCACAATTTGTTTTTTGTTAAAATAATTAGCCCATTCTATGAGAATGTTCCTTGGAGATGGAAATGGCAACCCACTCAAGTATTCTTGCCTAGAGAATCCTGTGGACAGAGGAGCCTGGTGGGCTGCTGTTCATAGAGTTGCACAGAGTCAAACGTGACTGAAGTGACTTAGCATGCATGCATGCATTGGAGGAGGAAATGGCAATCCATTCCAGTATTCTTGCTTGGAGAATCCCAGGGACAGAAAAGCTTGATGGACTGCCGTCTATAGGGTCACATGGAGTCAGACATGACAGAAGCAACTTAGCAGCAGCAGCAGCAGCACGAGAATGAATGTTCTTAGTTTTGCAACCTAGTATCTCCATCAAAAATATTTGGAGTATAAAATTTTTTTATTTGAATGTTCACCCAAAGATAGCAATCAGACTGGTCAAAGAAAACTCAATAGGATTTCTTTTTCAAATTCTTGCATTTTATGCTATGAATCTAGTCTTAGAGCTTTGTACTCAAGAAATAATTTTGTAAACAAAATTTCAATGAATATTAGACACAGCCAGTATATTAAAGCTAGACTAAAGCAAATCATTAGCTATCTTCTTCTTTTTGCCTATTTTTGTAAGCATTATTTACAGACAAATTGATAGAGTTAATAACTGTGAGTGTATTTACTTAATGCTTATAACAAAGTTTTGTTGAATTAACAACCCACAGTTAATGAACAATTTTAATGTGTTAAACTTAACATGCAATATACCATTTATTCATCTCAGTCAACCTACTGAAAATATGTTATCATTGTTATTAATATTATTGTCAATATTTTAGTGATTAAGAGATAAAAGCCTAGAGAAGTTTAACTTGAGGAAAATTACATAGGTGACAAAATCCAAGTCTGTCTGACAGCAAAGGCTTGCTCTTAATCTTCATATATATTACCTTTGATTATTCCACAGTGTCACTGTTTTGCTGAATTAAACAGTATACAATGTTAATACATAGGTGACAAAATCCAAGTCTGTCTGACAGCAAAGGCTTGCTCTTAATCTTCATATATATTACCTTTGATTATTCCACAGTGTCACTGTTTTGCTGAATTAAACAGTATACAATGTTAATTGACCCAGGGCAGATGTTCTATCCTGAGTATAATATTAGTTGCTTTACTGTCTGTTATTTCACTTGTTGGATTCATATACTTTACAAAGGGTCATGTTTGCTCTTGGCTATGTGTCTGTGTGTGTTTAATTGTTCAGTTATATCTGACTCTGTGACCCCATGCACTGTAGCCTGCCAGGCACCTCTGTCCATGGAATTTCCCAGGCAAGAATACTGGAATGGGTAGTTATTTCTTCTCCAGAGGATCTTCCCAACACAAGGATCCATTTGGGTTTCCTGCCTTGCAGGCAAATTCTTTAGTACCTGGGCCACCAGGGAAGACCCTACTCTTGGGTAGGTACAATATAAGTAACTTACATGGACAAAAATTACCAACAAAAGGTGTATCATCTCATTTGGTTAGTTCAAGAGCTGCTGAAAATTAAGGTTTGTTTTATTTATTTATTATTTTTAAATTTAATTTTACTTAAATCTACTTTACAGTACTGTATTGGTTTTGCCATACATTGACATGAAACAGCCACAGGTGTACACAAGCTCCCAATCTTGGAACCCCCTCCCACCTCTCACCCCATATCATCTCTCTGGATCATCCCTGTGCACCAGCCCCAAACATCCTGTATCCTGTATC
>SJYC01113396.1:0-10681 GCA_006408675.1 Madoqua kirkii
CATTCTGAAGGAGATCAACCGTGGGATTTCCTTAAAAGGAATGATGCTGAAGCTATAACTTCCAGTACTTTGGCCACCTCATGTAAAGAGTTGACTCATTGGAAAAAACTCTGATGCTGGGAGGGATTGGGGCTGGGAGAAGAAGGGGACGACAGAGGATGAGATGGCTGGATGGCATCACTGACTTGATGGACATGAGTCTGAGTGAACTCTGGGAGTTGGTGATGGACAGGGAGGCCTGGCGTGGTGCGATTCATGGGGTCACAGAGTCAGACACGACTGAGCCACTGAACTGAACTGAACTGAAGGCTCAGACACTTCCATGGTCACCCTATGCACCCAGTCTCTGTACCCTTGTCAGTAAGTCTACCCATGAATTCCAGGGTTTTTTTCCTCTTATGTAATCACTAAACTGACGCTTTGTGATTGCAAATCTTTGACACTTGAGGACAATTTTCCTAAATACTGGAGTTTCAGTAACTTACATGTATATTGTGGATTTTGTGTTACATACTCTTAGAATGGGTTGCTCAGGTAGCACTAGTGATAAAGAACCCGCCTGCCAATGCAGAAGACAAAAGAGATGGGTTTGATTCTTGAGTCAGGAAGATCCCCTGGAAGAGGGCATTACAATCCCCTCCAGTATTCTTGTCAGGAGAATCCCACGGACAAAGGGGTCTGGCAAGCTTCAGTACATAGGTCACCAAGAGTCAGACATGACCTGAAGTGACAGCCTGTGCATGCTCTTAAAATATTCTTCAAAATGCAAATATGAGTACCACTATGCTCTAAACAAACAAACAGACAAGCAAAAATGGCTATTAACCATTAAGGAAAGTTACTTGCTTGTCTGTACTCATGAAGGGCATATGTAGTATTATTCTCAATAAGAAAGTAGACAGGAGAGTATTATCTGTTTCTTCTTGGAGTATCCCTCTCTCTGGCACCATATAAATCTGATCATCAATGGGCTCTAGTTAACATATAAAATTGTTCTATGTTATCTTCAGGATAAAAAAAAAATGTATTTCTTACCACTGTGGTCAGGATTCAGGAAGATCTTGCCCTGGGCATTACTCTGGATTCATTGCTACACATTCCACCACCATCCTTTACTTCTCTGTCTCTGTGGTGCATTACTAATACTTGCATGGCTTAAACAGATTGTAATGTGTGTTCTTACTGTAGTGCTATTCCTTTTCCTGCAATGAACTATAGCCTTATGAACACTGTAATTCTGGGTCTTGTGATTCTTTAGTAATCTAATCCAGTGTAACTGCAAGCAACAATGCAAATGCACAAATAGTTCTCCAGCATTTATAGAAGGAAAACTGCTGCATCATGAGACAGAATCTTTATCTTCGGTAAATAGTTCTTAACTAATCTCCACTCTACTGTAACTTTTATAAGCTGTGTATAAGAGTTCTCATTTGTCTAGATATTTTTAGACATCAAGACAAGTGTCAATGTAAGAGGTAAAATCACATCTAATTGTTACTTAATTTTCACTCTCCTGATTGCTATTGCATTGAGTCATCACGCGTAGATTTATAGTCTGTCTTTTACTCGGAATTTGCTGAAATGTTCTCCCAAGTTTCCGCATGGCTTACTCATTCTCATCTATCAGTTATTAGCACAAATGGCACTGCCTTAGAAAAACTGCCTCTTAGATGTGACTTTCTGGGGCTTTTCTTCTCTTTTCCCTGAAACCAGTCATAACACTGATCACAGCCCAAACTGTCTTGTGTATATTTCACTTATTGCCATCAGTTTTCTAAATCTTATATCAATGTACTCCACATGGACATGTATCCTTTTGGTGCTGTATTTCAGTGTCAAAAAGGACCTAATATGTTACTATATGTGTTAAATGAGTCTTTGTTTAATGAATTAATGGAATAATTAATCAATCACTCATAAAACAATTGCATCCAATTGTAGAACATTTTTCCCAGAATGTAATTTCCAAGGAAAGAAAGATTGTTCTATTCATTGCTGATTTAAAACAATGCCTGGGAGACAGTAGGTATTCAATACAAATTTGTGTAATAAAGTTATATTTTGGTTGCACAGAATTTGCTTTTGGTTAGCTACTGATTTTTATCCATATAACATATAGTCAGAATTGCTAAAGGAAGTAGAAATAGCATTACTAATTTTAAGTAAGGTAATCATATCACTTACTTCCACACAGATAGATATACAAGCTTCATTTCAGCAAATGTAATCTGAGGGCTAATCTAAACCATGTTGAAGTTTTAGCTAAACAAGAAAACATTAAGAAAACAGACAAAATAAATATAATAGTTCTGTTTTAGTGGACAGGTGAACATGATCATGAAGAATCATGTCTAGAGCCTTCCTAGGCAATATGAAATTGCTCTGTAATTTTGGCAAGTACATAAAACAGTTCATTAATGAGTTGATACTTTGCAGGTAGCAATTATTGCCTTAGGTAAATGTTTAAATGTTTGCTTTCCTTATGCATCATGAAAGGGAAAGGTCTCACAGTAAGTAAAAGAGATAATTATGTTTACATAAAGATTATAAAAAGCCATATTTTTTGAAAAAACTGATTGAAATCCTAGCTAAAGATCAAAACCATATTCTACAAAGCACATCTAAATAATCATCAGCTGATGGAGGGAGTGTGATCAGCTGATGGAGGAAGTTGTTATGCAATGAAATCTCTACCTGTAGTTTAGCCTTTCCAAATATCATTTATTCTTATTTATTTTTTGAACAGTTACTTCATAACAGTGAAAACTGCTTATATTCCCTCCTTAAGCATGAAAGAGGAAGAGATCAGTCTTTCATCGCTACTTGTTTATGTTGGCTTGAGTGTATAAATACTATTTTCTTATTGTCTGGCTAGGTTCAAGATCTGTTAAGCTGTGCACTTCTGCATAAACCAACCACTTGGCTACAGCTACCGTAGGCACAAGAGGTCCTACTACAGAAGACCTTTTGAGGAACTGGAAAATAAACTTTATGGGGCAAATGAAGTTACTCTGCTTGATTGACCTACACTGGGAAGCTCACTCCACTCTGTTCTTCCCTATGCCTCTTGCATTCTCCTCCCAGGACAGCCCAGCAGCCTAAGATTGTCCTCAAGATAATACTAGAACACAGTGTTGCAAATGGGAAACTTTACAGAGAAATCTCCTTCAAATCTGCATTTCTGCTTCAGTCTCTCCAGCAAAGCACATATATTTCCAAACCCAAATGCAAGAGAGAAAGAAGGTACTCTCTTCAAGGAGGAAGGAAACAGTAATTTACCAGTCAAAATAAGTGGAAACAGACCAGTCAAAGATGGAAGAAAACTGGGCCATCAGCGCCTTGACTGTTCCTTTCTATGACTTTCTCCAGTGGTGCCATTTTATAATGCTAACACAGGGTAGATCAATAGCATACTTCAGAGTTTAGGTCTCTTCACTGTCCGATGCATGGGTCTTGATACCGACATTAGAGTTAAACCCACAGCTGTCGTCTGAGTGTTTGGGTTCTCTCTAAATTTATAAGTTGAAATCTTGAGGTCTAATATGATGGTATTAGGAACTAAGATTTTCTGGAAGTGCTTAGGTTATGAGGGTTAAGCCTTCATGAATGGGATCAGTGCCCTCATAAAAGAAGCACCACAGAACCCCCAGCCCTTGCCACCATCTGAGTCAACTACAAAGAAGTATGCTACCCAGAAAAGTGTCCTCACCCAGTCATGAAGACACTCTGACCTTGAATTCCTAGCCTTCGAACTGTTAGAAATACATTTATGTTGCTTAAAACCATACAATACGTTCTATTTTGTTATAGCAGCTAGAACAGACCAAGAGTACTTATGTAAGAAATAGATTAGGGAGAAATAAGTTTTTTTTCAATTTCAATTGCCCTAAACTTCAGGGGTTGTAAATCCCCTTTTCAATCATATGATTAAGCTTGTATAGGCTACTAAGTGGTTGACAAAAATGTATTAATGCAAATATTATCATTAGTGTATAGGAGTTTTAGATTAAACATTAAATCATTATATAATTGATTTAATAAGCTGCTTTATAGAAAAATGTGATGTTAATCTTCTCTATACTGAAGTTGAGTACTTGTATAGAATTTTGTAGTTTTATTTATTTCTAGGTAAGTGTGTGGCAGGATGCTCTGAGAAATACACAGTTTACTGTATCTACATTTATATAACAACCTCTAAATGGTTAAATTCTCTTTGTAGACTGAAATCCTCTTTGAAACACACATTTCAGAGCCAAGATCTTTGGTTCAAGAAGTATGACATATGCTTACTCCTATGTGATCAATATTGACACAGGACTAAAACCTGGAAACAAAATGAAAGAAACATCTGACTTTAACTAGCATCATATTTAATGCAATTGTGATAAAATATTTCTCCAAAGAATAAGTGTCCTTAAATTGAAATTTTAAATAATGTTTTTAGATCAGAAGATTTAGTCATAAAACCTACGCACCCGGTTTCTGTTTAATCCATATTCAAATTTTTCCTGTATAACTAATTCCAAGCTAGTTAAGACATATCCAAACCTGTGAAAACACTGCATAAATGGTTAAAATTAGATGAATTTCACATAAAATTTATACTTAATTAGAAACATTATCCACATATGGTTGATGTCATCAAAATATTAATAGTCATATCTGGGAGATGTGTATGCTAGAGACTTTTACAAGCATTCTCTCATCTTAAAATCCACTTATATGCACAAGCTAGTGTCCTAAGACATAAAAATATGATGACACTGTGCCCATTTCACCAAAGAGGGTTTCAATAATGTTTTTTAGCCATTACAGATTTGTGTTATATATTTGTATTAGGGCTAGCCAGAGAAAAATCAATAGGGCAAGTGTACACCTGTGTACCTGTATGTGTGTGTATATATTTCTATCTCATATATATTCATATATACAATTATTTATAGAATGTGTGTGTGTGAGAGAGAGGAATAGAAATTCATTTTAAGTAATGGGCTCACATGTCTGTGATGATTGTAGAGGTGTGCAAGTCCAAAATTTACAGGGCTGGCTAGCAGGCAGGAGACCTCGAAAAGAACAGAGTTTGCAGCTTGGGTTTAAATACAGTCTGCTGACAGAATTCCCTCTTCCTTCAAAAAAATCAGTCCCTTTTTCTTTTGAACCTTCAACTGATTGGATAAGGCTCATCTATGGTATGGAGGATAATCTGATTTACTCAAAATCTACTGATTTAAATGTAATGTCACCTAAATTACTTCAGAGGTACATTTACACCAGTGTTTGACCACATATCTGAGTACTAAGGCCTACCCAATTTACACATAAAGTCAAACATTACAACACTTTAAAAGTGAGGTTTTAAAGTGAGATTTGAATTAATTTTGCTTTCTTCATTAGCCTTTTGACTAACCTTTAGAGTCATTTAACTAGATTCAATTGGGAAAATGAGATGTCTGAAATAAATATTACTGTTATTATTATTATCACTAATTTTAATAATTGCTTGCTACAAACTGCTGGTATAAGCACAGATTTCCAGGTGATATATTCAATGGCTTCCGGTATCCTAATATTCCAAAAGCTTAAGCCTAATAAATATCATTAATAAACCAATTCTAATCAAATATTGGTGAACTCTTTTGAGCTCTAGGACAATCTTCAAAAACTTACAGAAAAGCAAACAAAAGTTAATCACTGTAATTGTTAAAAGCTTGCTGTGAATACAAAATGAAGGGTGCTTATCCAATACATGGATGAGTGTATGGCAGAAAATAAGCTCATAGTAAATAGCACTGTAATTTTGATTACTATTTTATCTATTTGTAGAGAAGGCAATTAATAGAATAAAGATAAGAATCTGATCAATCTGTATAAGGCCCTGTTTTTATTCAAACAGTACCATTGTTTGGACATTACCAATGTCCTTACCCATTGTTTAAAATACCTTTACACCTTTCAACTTGAATGGAGGACTCACTAATATAATATCAAAATTTTTAAAATAAATGAACAAAGCAACAACATCACCAAAATGAGCCTGATAGTTCTTTCAAACAAAGAAATTAACTTCTGAACAATGTGTCCCAAATTCAATGGATGTCTTGCAATTATATATATATTTCTTGTTGTAATAAAGACTGATTCATAATAATACAGCCACGTAAAAGTCTAGCTTGTCAGTGTGATATGCCATCAAAGGGGAAAAAATAACTACTTAGGGAGAAATTGGTTAAAGAGCTCTTTAGGTTGACCTTTTGCTGATAAGTTGATGACGTTCTCATTAGCAGCAACCCTGCTGTTTGCCCTCAATAAAAGATAACATCCTGCTGTTAACACAATTTCCATTTTTATGATTTAATGACACAATTATATTAAAGATACTTTTTCAAATGGATTAGGCTTTAAGTGAAGATAAAATGTTTTTAATAAATTTTTATTTTGCTTCCCTGCAAATGGAACAATATTTTTCACATTGTGTTATTATGCAGGATAGATCCAGTAAAAAGGTTGCCAATATTCAACTGACATTACATAACATGTTTATTAATAACAAGAAAGATTTTCTCAGTGGCTCAGATGGTAGAGTCTGCCTGAAATGCAGGACAGTTCTCCTGGGTTCCATCCCTGGGTCAAGAAGATCCCCTGGGGAAGGAAATGGCAACCCACTCCAGTATTCTTGCCTGGAAAATCCCATTGACAGAGGAGCCTGGTGACCTACAGTCCATGAGTCCTACAAAAACTTGGACACAATTGAACAAGTAACACTTTTCCAGACCAATTGTGAAGTCTCCCATTACTGAAAAGAAGAAAAAGTGAAAGTTGCTCAGTTGTGTCCAACTCTTTGCGACCCCATGGACTATAGAGTCCATACAATTCTCCAGGACAGAATAATGGAGTGGGTAGCATTCCCTTCTCCAGGGGATCTTCACAACCCAAGGATCAAATCCAGGTCTCCCACAATGCAGGTGATTCTTTACCAGCTGAGTCACCATTGAAGCCCAGATAAAAAGAACAATTGTCACTAAATTCTCTATGATACATATTTTAACATTAATTGTTTCAAATATAGCTAGCATTATTTCCCACAGAAGCACCAATTTAATTTCTTTCTGCTATTAAATATATTGCATCTCAATTTTTTTTGAAACACAGGTGATTCTTTTGTAACTAAATTAAATTGCAGTTATTGCAGAAGTATGGCCTTGAGATATCACTTCTGAAGGGAAGCATCCTATCATTGTGGAAAAATGAAACAGCATGAAATCTGGCAGCCTATGGTTAAATTTTGGCTTCACCAGTTATTAGACATGTGTGACCTTAAACAAGCTATATTCTACCCTAGAACAATAATTGCCTCATTGAATTAAGTAATGAATGGAAAATTAGATAATAAATATAAACCACATGACTCATGATAACTATTGCCAAAGCATAGACTCTTTAACTTGGTGCATTTTTTAATGGAAAAAAAAAAAAAATTGCTATTAAATATATTGCATCTCAATTTTTTTTGAAACACAGGTGATTCTTTTGTAACTAAATTAAATTGCAGTTATTGCAGAAGTATGGCCTTGAGATATCACTTCTGAAGGGAAGCATCCTATCATTGTGGAAAAATGAAACAGCATGAAATCTGGCAGCCTATGGTTAAATTTTGGCTTCACCAGTTATTAGACATGTGTGACCTTAAACAAGCTATATTCTACCCTAGAACAATAATTGCCTCATTGAATTAAGTAATGAATGGAAAATTAGATAATAAATATAAACCACATGACTCATGATAACTATTGCCAAAGCATAGACTCTTTAACTTGGTGCATTTTTTAATGGAAAAAAAAAAAAAAAACTCCAAGTAAGGAGTTTCTTTCATTATTGAGGCTTAGACCCTGACTTGTGAAAATTATGAAACAATTTATTTGCTGTGGGAAATACTCATTTATTTTTATTATGACCCAAATGTTTGTCTACAAAATACTATCAAGATACTTCTTAATTTTATTGGTATATCTATTTGTGAGAAAAAGACTTTTAAATAAATAAATAAATAAATAAAGGACAATATATAAAAATTGATTGCATGTTTAACAGCATCAGGCCCCTTCTAAGTGATTCAAAAATAAAATGGATGTCTTTATTGGCCTGCCTTCCCACACACATAGAAGCATGTGTATGCACACACACACACTTTTACCCCAAATTACATTGTCCCAAGTCTCCTCAGTTTACTGTGTTCATTCTTTGTTTTGAGAATACTAACTCCAACATATCAGTGTGGACATGAAGACTGGAAACACCATATTGACATGTGACAGAATATATAGGAAATCTGGGCAAGAGTAGATGATCAGCAATAAAATTTAAAATACAATCTTGGTATCAAATGGAAAAAGACCTGACTGTAAAGCTTCTCTTACAAATACAACATAAGTAAAGATAAAAGTCTCAACCAATGTATAAATTATAATAGTATCTAACGTTTTTAAAGAAAGTTAAAACACTTGGAAGAATAGTCTTGTCTTAACCGCAGGCAATCAAACTCTTAGCTGTTGTATACTTTAGATGCAATAACAATACAATACAATAACATCCAGAAGGGAGCAGGAAATGCATTATTATAAAAAAGGATGCAGGTTGTTGGGAGATCAATAGGTAATTTTGTCTATTGACCCTTTCTCTTCTCTTTGCCTACAGGTTCATAAAGAGAAATAGTTATATGCTAAGCAGTAGCTTCAAAATTTTATTATTGTTGATCCCTCAATTCAGGACTATATTTAGCCATTCATTATATTATATCTAATGTATCTAAATATACATTTTTCTAAATTCTCTGAGTCATAAGAAGAAAATAAAGCCATCTTTAGGACTTCTTTTACTTTGTCAATTCTGATTTAACAAAATCACATTCTTAAGATTATGAAGACTGACTTTATCATCAAAGAAGTGAACACTGATATACTTTGATTTAAAATATATTTGGAAATTCTGATAAATTTAAAAATTTAAAAGACTGCAGGTAATTTTTATTCTTATAAGTTAATGCATGCTGTATGTACAGTCTAAAATACCTGTGTGACATCTACCACACCACACCACTTTTCTTATTAGGTACAACCTTATTTAAATATCTGTTTGAGGCCTTGAAAATACAGTGACTCAATCTTGGGATAAAACCAAAAACACATAATAATAAGGCAATATATGATCAAGGAGAGCAGGATGGTATCTGAGGAGGGCACTTTCAAGAAGAGTGTAAAAGGAAGGAATGAATGCAGCAGATAATCTGAGCCCACTTCACAGTTTGGCCAAAGATAGGCTGAGGGAGGCAGCACAAAGTTGATTTTGAAGTTGTTTGTTCTTTTTAATTACTAATCAGACATCATTGGGGGAAACCTCTTCAAAGGACTATAACAATTAATTTAAGAATAAATAAATGCTAGTGGAATTATTATCTAATACTATTTCAGAAAATTAAATTCTACCAGGAAAAGTTGAAAATAATTATTATTGTTTTTGGATTAAAAGTAAATGGAAATAGCATACTAGATAAGAAACACAAAGTTAATGCCTTAGGAAACTTTCTATTAATTCAGGCTGCTAGAGACATGTAATAACCTTGTATGGTGAACAAATTCTTTCAAAATATAGTACTTCTCAAAAAGTAGTTTTCAGTTATTGCTGCTAAGCTGCTGCTAAATCACTTCAGTCATGTCCGACTCTGTGTGACCCCATAGATGGCAGCCCACCAGGCTCCCCCGTCCCTGGGATTCTCCAGGCAAGAACACTGGAATGGGTTGCCATTTCCTTCTCCAATGCATACAAGTGAAAATCAAAGTGAAGTCGTTCAATTATGTCTGACTCCTAGTGACCCCATGGACTGGAGCCTACAAGGCTCCATGGGATTTTCCAGGCAAGAGTACTGGAGTGGGGTGCCATTGCCTTCTCTGGTTCATATCCTATAGAGCAACCATTCAGAACATTTTTAAAAAATACTTTAAAAGTCATTAAAGGAATTCAGATGTTAAAGCGCCTGCCTTTGATGTGGGAGACCCGGGTTCAATCCCTGGGTCCAGAAGATCCCCTGGAGAAGGAAATGGCAATCCACTGCAGTATTCTTGCCTGGAGAATCCCATGGACAGAGAAGCCTAGTGGGTTACAGTCCATGGGGTCGCAAAGAGTCAGACACGACTGAGCGACTTCACCTCACCTCACCTCAACAGATAAACAGAAGCGAGACAGAAAAGACTATATATTGTATGACTTCATTAACACAAAATGTATAGATTAGTCAGCTCTATATATTACAGAAAGTAGATTTGTTTTGCATAGGTCTTGTGAGAATGGACTTGAATATGAGACATTGTTATGTGATATGAATTCCTTTTTGCGGTGAATCAAATGTTTTAAAATTGTGGCAATTGCATAACTCTGAAAATATATAGCTGTTGAATTATAACTTTATGTGAATTATCTTTCACTAACACTGTTAAAAAAGAAATACAATTAACATTTTTGTGTTTATAAGTCTTGCATTTTGTAACTTTCTCTAGTTTTGCTAATATTGACTTCTGGAATGCAGAAACATAAAAAAGATCATTTGAGCTACATTAAAGAAGTATACATAATATAAAAACAAAATGTGACCTTCAATGACATACTAAGATATATTGGGTTTCAACACTTA
>SJYC01113397.1:0-10023 GCA_006408675.1 Madoqua kirkii
TCAACACTTATAATATATATATTTTTTTACTTTTTATAATACTTAAGAGAATTAGCTTTCCAAATAGTATTTAACTTATTTATTCAAGATTAAGGAAAAAAACATGCATTAAATAATGAACAACACCCATCTTTGACTAAACATAAAATTTTCTAGCAGCTGAAGGAAAATATACAAGTTCATACCTATTAAAGTTATTCTATTGAGCCCATTTTTATTTGAATGAAAGAACAGAAAACAAAAACTGTCAAAATGTCTAGACACCTCTCTTCAATTCTGCTGTGGTTGAAGTAATCTGGAGAAGCAGTTTACCAACTGTTAACAAATGGAGCTCTCATAGGCTAGCTGCAAATCATCTGTATATAGAGCTTTTTATGTTTCCTTTGGGGCTAACAAAGTTGAATACTATTGAGAGGTCAAGCAGAAATGAGTATTCCCAGACAAAGAGAGTTGGGAACAGTGTCAAATGTTTTTGACCACAGCGTAAGAAATAAAGAAGTGAAAAGTCATTAAATGCCTACATGTAATCCCCTGATAGGACTATTTTTAGCGGGGGGAAATAAATAAATGACTTTATGTATAAGGCTATTTGTCCCAGGTAACATAAAGCTCTTAAAATAATCCATCCTCCTATATATCAACTTTAAGAGTCCATTATTCTTCATGTGGGATTTCAATGGATTCTGCATATTCCTTTGTCATTTGTCAATATATTTAGATAGATATAAGTAAATCATAATAAAGGGGATTTTAATAATGCCAATGATTTAAATGTTATATGTCTTTCAAAGAAGTTAATTTTTTCTAGCTGAGAATTTCACATAGATTCTGCTGAGGATGGGCTAGAAATGATCATTGGGAGCCAACTAAATATCACGGTTTCTTTTGTTTAAATAATTAATGATATATCAAATGTATGTTTTTCTCTTTCCAAAGTTTCTTATCACTTACACCGCTACATCATAGACATAGATGGAGAAAAGCATATTTAAAATTTTGGTATGTATCCATATGCAGTCAGTGATTTTAACCCAGTAGGATCCATGTAAAATTTCTAACCTATGGAAATGAAGAGAATACATTCATGCTGCTTTTAACTATATAGAAATTTGTTAAAACAACATTATGCAGGTGCAAGATTTTTTTCTTCTACTAGGTTCAAGTGTGATCTCCCAACTCACGAGGTGCTCTGAAAAGATGGTACTCACTGCTTGAATCCCCAAGATAAAGGAGTGTGTTATCTAGAATGTATCTCACATGTGGTCATGACAACTAAATTTGCATCCAAGTTTTAACAAATCAGCTTTATCAATTTTAGTTTTCTTAATGCCTTTTAGATTTTAAATTTTCATTCCTGTCCAATTTAGTTCACCTGTGAGGAAAGATTTAAACATCTGCAAAAGCAAATTTCTAACTTTAAAAGCATTTTGGTAGCTCTAAATGCATAGAAAAACCTCCTCTTAAAATTTATCAGGAAAGATCATGACACATTAAACATCACTGGATTTCCAACAAGCGAGGTAAGAAATGAAAATTTCTTCAAATTTCTTGAGATTCTCTGTGTCTAGTATGTAAACAAAAGTTTTAGGCCCATCAAGAAAGAAAAGTGTACTGGAAAGCATTTTGTTGACTGTATTGGTACAAGTTCTACACTAGAAAAGAATCATTAGGATGAATATGTATCTAGATATAGGAAGAGATCCATTTGAAAGAACTGGCTCATGCAATTGTGGATTCAAATTCAGAATTAGACAGGAAAGGCTTATAGACTGGAAACTCAAGGAAGAGTTGTAGTTGAGTCTAACCACGGTATGCTGGATAATCCCCTCTTGTTCAGGAAAGTTCAGTCTTTTGTTCTATTCAGTTCTTCAACTAACTAGATGAGATCCATGCACATCACAGAGGGCAATCTATATTATTCAAAGTCCAATAATTTGAATATAAATCTGATCTAAAATTACCCTCACAGAAATATCCAGAATAGTGTTGAATATTGAGACACTGTGGCCCAGAAAAATGGACACTTGAACCATCACAATGACAAAGAGTTACTTTACTGATGGTTCAAGAACAACGAAATTAACAACTGTGGCTTATCAAATAGCCCTGACTGTCATCTCAGTGACACTGCAATATTATCTATTGATTTCTATTTAATTTAGAAGTTTTCTTAGAACACACTTATTTCAAAATTTGTAAAGACACTTTAAAAAAGGAAATAAAATTCTATATCCAGATTTGCATAACCTGAAGATCATTACATTGTTCTAAGACACATGATCTGAAGCATCGCTTTCAATAAAATTTGTACTTTTACCCTTTACTAGTTAGATTACTTTCCACGGTGTTAATTCTTTTTTGCAGCGCATTGTCCTTCTTAGGAGCAGTTGAAAGTGTACCAATTAATTACTTTTCTTTTCATCTAGTTCACAATGAGCTTTTTTTTCTTTTCATAACCCCATGCTAATTTTCCACTTCAGTGACTGTAACACAAAATGAGTCAGTCCCTTTCAAATAGGTAAAAAGTTAACCCAGTATTTCTTTTCCCATTAAAAGACACAACAGCTCTGTTAACTATTTTAATTCTTATATATTACAAATTTAAATTTAAATTTCAGCCAGTAACAAAGGTTAACACTCTTCTATCATTTCTGTTTATTTTAGGCCACTCTGTTATTTTAGTGATTGCATTATTTTGAATAAAATTATTAAATGGTATTTCACTGCAGCTTGACAACGAAAAGATAAACGGTATGGCTTGAAGGACTAGTTATTGCCACCAAAGGCTTAACAGAGGTCAATTTTCTGGTGTGATCACCATATAATACAGTGTACCTCCCTCCCCCACTGACTATGTAGCAAATAGGAAAACTTGATATTGTCCAGATCCAGAAATGTTGTTTGTTCCCTCACTCATTCAAGACATTGAAAATAGTGTCAGTTTGAATATTAAAGGAAATATATACTTTCTTATAATCAGATTGCTTATGTTTGATACTAAATGCTTCTATTTCCTAAGATCAATAGATTTTGGAGCCAGGATTTTCCTTCACAATGCTGATTTGTAAACATAGAATCAGACTGTGTTGAAAGACCTTTCATACAGATGGAGATTAAACCTGCAAAGCTACTCATGTATTACCAAAGAGTATAAACTTTGTGGTAGTCAGAACATGTGTCTGCCAGATTACAAATCTTCCCTGTGTAGAATTAGATGTCAGTTCCACATTTTTGTTCTTTGTCTTTCTTTTTTTTTGGAGTGGGGTAGAGAGAGGATCCAAGCTGATCATCCCTCCCCTCCAAAGGTAGTCTTTCTTCAGACTGGGTTTATACAGTAGGCTTTGGTGATGTATAGGGAGGTCTGGCATGCTGCGATTCATGGGGTTGCAAAGAGTCGGACACGACTGAGCTACTCAACTGAACTGAAGCAAGAATTACATAAAATGAATAAAGGAATAATCTAGACAAGAAATCCAAATATAATTAAAATATCATATTTCAATAAAATTGAGAGCTATAGTATTGACCAAAGACATTACTAGTGATAAGTTTAGAAGATTTGGAGAGCAATTTTATATTATTTAAATCTACATAAATAATAAGAATCTGATGCATTGGTAACTATAACAAGTTTAGAGATGTTTATCTACAGAAGAGAGTGATTTTCACACAAATCCTACGTAAGTGATGGCTCACTGTGTTTTTCTATTCTTTAATATTGCTATATCGCTATTATAAAATACAGGGCCAGTGTAGGACAGTTAGCAATTTGAGCAGAGTTGGAGATGCAGTAAAGGAGTAAGAAGTAAGGGCAGTAATGACAAATCATTTCCCTGGTGCTCAGATGATAAAGAGTCTGCCTTGGCCAGGAATATCTGCTGGAGAAGGGAATGGCAACCCACTCTAGTATTCTTACCTGGAGAATGCTGTGGACTGGCGGTCTGTAGTTCATGGGGTCACAATGAGCTGGATTCGACTGAGCGACTAACAATTTCACTTTCTAGAATGGAAACCCCAAGGCAGGATCTATCCTTAACAGTGACTGTAGAATACTATATATGTAAAATAGAAAATAAGAATTACTTATACTTTCAAATGCTCATTGATTTAGTATAATAAATTTTGATAATTATTATGTGAATTATGTATGTGAATTAAAATATATTAATACAATTATATAAATTTGTTTATAAAGTAATTTTAAAAATAATTCAAATTGTTATATAATCATAGTTGGTAAGTATTCATAATAGGCATAGATTATAGACAGTCTAATTTAAAAATTATATTGGGTGATCACACAAGATTTATATATCAAGTAGTTACAAAAAGTTTAGTAGAGTCAGGATACTGAGCAGAAAATCAAGAATATTATCTAAAGAAACTACAGATGGCAGGAAATGTTATAGGTTATATTGTCTCTCACGAAAAAATTGTGCTGAAGTACTAATCCCTGGTGCTTAAGAATGTGACTTTATTTGGAAATAGGATCATTATCAATGTAATTACATAAGATAAAGTCATAATGTAATAGTGTGTGCATGCTAAGATGCTTCATTTGTGTCCAATTCTTTGAGTGGACTATAGCCCGCCAGCTCCTCTGTCCATGGAATTCTCCAGGCAAGTATACTGGAGTGGGTCCCCACGCTCTCCTCCTAGGGAACTTCCCAACCCAAGAATCAAACCTGAGTCTTACATCTCCCTCATTGGCAAACAGGTTCTTTACTGCTGAAGTACTAATCCCTGGTGCTTAAGAATGTGACTTTATTTGGAAATAGGATCATTATCAATGTAATTACATAAGATAAAGTCATAATGTAATAGTGTGTGCATGCTAAGATGCTTCATTTGTGTCCAATTCTTTGAGTGGACTATAGCCTGCCAGCTCCTCTGTCCATGGAATTCTCCAGGCAAGTATACTGGAGTGGGTCCCCACGCTCTCCTCCTAGGGAACTTCCCAACCCAAGAATCAAACCTGAGTCTTACATCTCCCTCATTGGCAAACAGGTTCTTTACCACTTGCGCCACCTGGGAAGCCCCATAATGTAGTACCATATTAAAATACTATATTTCAGTAAAATTGAGAGCTATAGTATTGACCAAAGACATTACTAGTGATAAGTTTAGAAGATTTGAAGAGCAATTTTATATTATTTAAATCTACATAAATAATAAGAATCTGATGCATTGGTAACTATAACAAGTTTAGAGATGTTTATCTATAGAAGAAAGTAATCCAACAGGACAGTGTCCTTATAAAAAAGATGACCATTTGGCCACATGAAGACAGAGACACACAGTGAGAATGCCACATAACAGCAAGTGAAGCGGAAGTCAAGGAATACAAACGTCGTCAGTCAAGCACCAGAAACAAGGAAGATACAAGGAAGGATTTTCCTTAGAGGTGTCTAAGGAAGGACGGACCTATGGACACTAGGAGTTCAGACCTGCACACTCTGGAACTATGAGTCAATGCATTTACATTGTTTTAAGCCATTCAGTTAGTGTTACTTTGTTTTGACAGGTGTAGGAAAGTAATACAGAATCTAAAATGCTTTCTTTTTTTTTAATATAAATTTATTTCAATTGAAGGTTAATTACTTTACAGTATTGTATTGGTTTTGCCATACATTAACAGGAATCTACCACAGGTATACACGTGTTCTCTATCCTGAAGCCCCAACCCACCTCACTCCCCATACCATCCTTCTGGGCTGTCTCAGTGCACCAGCCCCAAGCATCCAGTATCATGTATCGAACCTGGACTGGCTATTCGTTTCATATATGATATTATACATGTCTCAATGCCATTCTCTGAAATCATTCCACCCTCTCTCTCTCCCACAGAGTCCAAAAAACTGTTCTATACATCTGTGTCTTTTTTGCTGTCTTGCATACAGTGTTATTGTTACCATCTTTCTAAATTCCATATATATGCGTTAGTATATTATATTGGTGTTTTTCTTTCTGGCTTACTTCTCTCTGTATAATAAGCTCCAGTTTCATCCACTTCATTAGAACTGATTCAAATGTATTCTTTTTAATGTTTGAGTAATACTCCATTGTGTATATGTACCACAGCTTTCTTATCCATTCATCTGCTGATGGACATCTAGGTTGTTTACATTTCCTGGCTATTATAAACAGTGCTGAGATGAACATTGGAGTACACGTGTCTCTTTCACTTCTGGTTTCCTCTGTATGTATGCCCAGCAAATGGGATTGCTGGGTCATAAGGCAGTTCTATTTGCAGTTTTTTAAGGAATCTCTACACTGTTCTCCATAGTGGCTGTACTAGTTTGAATTCCCACCAACAGTGTAAGAAGATTCCCTTTTCTCTACACCCTCTCCAGCATTTATTGCTTGTAGACTTTTGGATGGCAGCCATTCTGACTGGCATGAAATGGAATCTTTAGTTATTCATGAGAAAGTCTAGGTAAGTGAAGATTTTATCACCCTTCTGAAGAATGGTTTCCCTCCAAGCCCTACGTTATCTTCTGAAGGCAGAAGTAGTCTAGCAAAAATGAAGTGCTACCTGCTGTGATATTCCTACTGGGATGAGAGAAAGAACAAACACTAAGGAAATTCTGTTGTGTATATAGTGAGGGAGAGAAAGGGAGAAATTTACATATATGTTTAACATCTCTCTCTTTCTGTGTGTGTGTGTGTGTGTGTGTGTGTGTGTGTGTGTGTGTGTAGATCCTTAGAACCTTCAGGCCCCAATCATGCAATGAAATTATAAGCATGTAGGTAAAGAATACATCTTGCCAATGCATGTCCAATAATCTTACAAATGACTCCAGACACAGTTGCCATTCTTCTGTAACATCCAAGAGAGCAAAAGTCTGAAGCATCTAGACAAGTGAATGACCCATCAGCAACATGAGTGATGCTAAATTGTTGTTTTGAGCCACTAAGCTTTGAGGGTGGTTTGTTTCATAGCAATAAATAATCAAAGAAGAAACTGATTTGTGAAACTGGATTGCTGCTATAAAAATGTTTTTAAATGAAAACGTGGTATTGCCTTGGGAGCAAGCAACAGGCAGATATTAGAAGGGCCTTAGGGAAATTGTTAGTGAATACTATAATGACAGGTAGGAATTTGATGTGAAGCTTCTTTTAAGAAAACAAATGCTTTTTAGTGGGAAAAATTTATGATGCTCAGTTAAGTTCAGTGGCTCAGTCATGTCTGACTCTTTGTGACCCCATGAATGGCAGCACGCCAGGCCTCCCTGTTTATCACCAACTCCTAGAGTTTACCCAAACTCATGTCCATTGAGTCGGTGATGCCATCCAACCATCTCATGCTCTGTCGTCCCCTTCTCCTCCTGCCTTCAATCTTTCCCAGACCAGGGTCTTTTCAAATGAGTCAGCGTTTTACATCAGGTGGCCAAAGTATTGGAGTTTCTGCTTCAGCATCAGTCCTTCCACTGAATACCCAGGACTGATCTTTAGGATGTCTGGTTGGATCTCCTTGCAGTCTAGGGACTTTCAAGAATCTTCTCCAACACCAGTTCATAAGTATCAATTCTTCAGTGCTCAGCTGTCTTTATAGTCCAACTCATATCCATGCATGACCACTGAAAAAACCATAGCCTTGACTAAATGGACCTTTGTTGACAAAGTAATGTCTCTGCTTCTTAATATGCTGTCTGCTGCTGCTGCTAAGTCACTTCAGTTGTGTCCAACTCTGTGCAACCCCATAGATGGCAGCCCACCGGCTCCCCTGTCTTTGGGATTCTCTAGGCAAGAATACTGGAGTGGGTTGCCACTTCCTTCTCCAATGCATGAAAGTGAATAGTGAAAGTGAAGTCACTCAGTCGTGTCCGACTCTTTGTGACCCCATAGACTGCAGCCTACCAGGCTCCTCCATCCATGGGATTTTCCAGGCAAGAGTACTGGGGTGGAGTGCCATTGCCTTCTCCAAATATGCTATCTAGATTCAGTAACAACAACAACAAAAGTTTCATTTCTACATTACCACGCATGTGAATGGGCTCCAAGATCACTGCAGATGGTGACTGCAGCCATGAAATTAAAAGACCCTTACTCCTTGGAAGGAAATATTGGTCATAACTTTCCAAGGAGTAAGCGTCTTTTAATTTCATGGCTGCAGTCACCATCTGCAGTGATCTTGGAGCCCATTCACATGCGTGGTAATGTAGAAATGAAACTTTTTTTTTTTAACTGAATTTGTGGATTTGGCTAAGTATTTTCCAGGCAGAACCTTATAATGGTCCACTAATTTATTATTTTGCTGTATCTGATAATGAACAGGAAGAGAGAAAAACTAAAGAATGAATTGTTCAGTCTCAAAGTAGAATCAAGAAGAAACTTTCTGAGGCAGGATTTGCTGTATTCTAAAGTAAGATATTTTCTCACCTCCATCTCTCCCAGGGAAATACTCTAAAAGTAAGAACGTTCTTTAAGGCAATGAATGAATTTAAAGCACTGGCCATGTTTTCAAGAGCAAGGCTCTGATACCACTGATAAGCCCTCAGAAACATGTAATTTTGTGGCTCATAAACCTTCCTAATTGCATAATATCACCAAAGACTCTGAAGAATATTGCCTTCTTGTACTCAGACCCTCAACCAAGTGTACTGGAAGAGGTCTCAGGGGATGACTTGCTTACTAACGTGAGTTATAAATTTAAGCACAAAGATTTTAAAAATAATTTTACCAACTTTGGACTGAAAGAGAAAGATTTAAAAGTGTTAAGAGACGTTCAAAACTCAAGTCTTCAACTTTTATGGGCAAGAAAACTACTCGGGTAAAAGGAAAGAAGTGGAGCTGCCCTGGTGCCTCAATGGTAAAGGATCTTCCCTACAGTTCAGAAGACTCGGATTTGATCCCTGATCCAGGAAAATCCCACATGGCATGCAGCAACTAATCTCGAATACTACAACTATTGAAACTGTTTCTAGAGCCCATGTATTGCAACTACTGAAGCTTGGGTGCCTTGAAGCCTGTGCTTGGCAAGAAGAAAAGACCCTGCAGTGAAAAGTGTACCACAATTAGGGAAATGTTTGTGCAGCAATGAAGACCTTGCACAGTCAAAAATAATTAAATAAACTTTTTTTTTTTTTAAGTAAAGAAGAGAAAAAAGCAAGTGAAGGAGGGAGGAAGGGAGAAAAAAAAAGAGATAGAAAGGAAGGAAAGAAGGAAGAAACATGGAGGGAAGAGGAGAGGACCTTTTGTGAAAGGAAATGGGACTCAGAAAGGAGAGCCCAGAACTCAGAGGGCAGAGTCAAATTCCAAAGAATCCATTCTCACAGAGCAGGGCTGGGCTTTAATCAAGGATCTGGTGACATGTAATTGACTGTATGCCAGAACTGTTCTGTGCCTGTGACTGTCCACATGACCTGACCTCTCCTGAGTCTGGAATAGGCATGTCAACTGCAATCATCCTATGCCTCTCCTTTTTGTATGTCATATACAAGAAAGACATATAACATATCCTTTGGGTTCAGAGTCTTCAGATCAATAGGAATAATAATCCAGAAGGAACTGCACCCAAAGATTTTTATTTTCATCTGGAGTTGATTTAAATGACAAGATCTTGGAACTAAAAACTGAATTTGATATCATAATGTAATGAAATTGTAGGCATTTTAGGAGGGGTGAGTGTATTTTGAATTGGTGAGAAATGGAAATAGCACATGTCCAGAGACTGGATTAAGACAGACAGAAATTTTTGGTTTCTCTCCCCAGCAAGAGCTGAATCTGGTCTTGACCTGTGACTACTTAACTAGCAGAATGTGTCACAGTGATGTATTATTTCCAGTTCTAGTATTAAAGGAAGAGTAAGAAGACCTACTAATCTGAGAACAGTGTCCTGTGAGAGATCAAGATCATCTTATGAAGTAGCCTTGGGGAGAAGGAGAGAGATCCAGCTAGACCTCAGCTCTCTCATCCAGCACAGTGGTGTTATTCTGTTATTACAGCTGTAACACATTTCCCCAAAGAGTGTCTTTAAACAATGCAATTTATTATCTTACCATTCTAGAGGTCAAAAGTAAA
>SJYC01113400.1:0-14708 GCA_006408675.1 Madoqua kirkii
ATACAATTAAAATAGATTGCTTTATCTAATAAGTAACAAACCTGAGATTGAGATTTACCAATACTGCAATAAACATTATGTTGTCTCTTCTCTGAGAGGTTGTTAAAATTTCTACATTATTATCTAAATTTTATTTCTGTGTATTCTCTGATTCCATTCCTTAATTCTGCAAAAATCAATGCAAGTCAACCATAGACTTTTCTTTATTCCAAGATGAAAACTGGCATTGCTACCAAGTTATCTGCTTTAGAAGATGCTCTGTGAAAATACTAAATAAATGCAGATATGGGATACATAGGCTTGTTCATCACTTTTTTTGTTCCAGACACTGACTCAAGCATTTGGTGTATGTTATCTTTTTCAAGTCTCACAACAATTTTTGAGGTTGTTAGTTATCTAATTTCATAGATGAGGAAACTAAGACTCAGGCATGTCTCACTTGCTAATGTCATGAACTAGTTGGTATGTGAAGCCAAGGTTCAAAGTGGAACCCATTGCCAAACCTGGTTAGCTCTCCATAATAACTTATTATTCTCAAGGAAAGTTAGTAGACATAGTGAGGAGTTTACAAACTTATTCCTACCTTGTAAGAATTCACTATGTGCTGAAGAAGTAAGAAAGAGCAACAAACTAGAATCTCTCACATGACAAACTGTATACTCTGAATATGAGGACTAGAGATAGATGCTTAATGTGGTTTAGGGGAGTTTAATAAATGTAACAGTTGTTTCTTTTCATTTTCTTCTGCCTAAGTCTACACATTAAATAAAAATGTTCCTGGATTTCAGAAAGCACTGTTTATAGATATTATTGATAAGATTTCATTGAATTTAATTGCTTAATAAAAAGAAACAGATAATCCTAGCAGTTGTAAGATCATTCTATAGAAATTTACTTTCTATTGAGAAGTCTCTCTGTTCCATCCTGGACTCCACACGCATATAAACTATATCAGTTCAGTTCAGTCATTCAGTCATGTACGACTCTTTGCAACCCCATGAAATGCAGCATGCCAGGATTCCCTGTCCATTACCAACTCCCGGAGTTCACCCAAACCCATGTCCATTGAGTCGATGATGCCGTCCAACCATCTCATCTTCTGTCGTCTCCTTCTCCTCCTGCCCTCAATCTTTCCCAGCATCAGGGTCTTTTCAGATGAGTCAACTCTTTGCATCAGGTGGCCAAAGTATTGGAGTTCCAGCTTCAACATCAGTCCTATCAATAAACACCCAAGACTTATATCCTTTAGGATGGACTGGTTGGATTCCCTTGCAGTCCAAGAGAATCTCAAGAGTCTTTTCCAACACCACAGTTAAAAGCCATAAATTCTTTGGCACTCAGCCTTCTTCCCAGTCCAACTCTCACATCCATACATGACCACTAGAAAAGCCATAGCCTTGATTAGATGGACCTTTGTTGATAAAGTAATGTCTCTGCTTTTCAATATGCTGTCTAGGTTGGTCATAATTTTCCTTCCAAGGAGTAAGTGTCTTTTAATTTTATGGCTGCAATTGCCATCTACTGTGATTTTGGAGCCCAGAAAAATAAAACCAGACACCGTTTCCATTGTTTCCCCATCTATTTCCCACGAAGTGATGGGACCAGATGCCATGATCTTCATTTTCTGAATGTTGAGGTTTAAGCCAACTTTTTCACTCTCCTCTTTTACTTTCATCAAGAGGCTCTTTAGTTCTATGGTGCATCACATATAATTGTGGTGGTTTTGTTGCTAAGTTGTGTCCGACTCTTGTGACCCCATGGACTGTAGCCTTCCAGGCTCTTATCTCCATGGGATTCTCCAGGCAAGAATACTGGAGTGGGTTACCATTTCCTTCTCTGGGGGATCTTCTTGACCCAGGAATCGAACCTGGGTCACCTGCATTGCAGGCAGATTCTTTACTGTCTGAGCTAATAGGGAAGCTCTTCATATATAATAAGCATGCAACAATCCTCATAGTATGGATTCTGGGAATTGAAGGGACACCAAAAGAAGAGAAAACTCCATTGTCAATCATTCTTGAAAACAAAAAATGAAAGGTTAGATAATGGTACTTAACTCCTGTGCTTTTTAGAGCCTTTAAAAAGATGCACAGTGATATTTTCCCAATATCATATAAATGCTTTCCTTATGAGAAATTACAGAAAGATGGGCCTGTAGGTTTCAAAAAGTATGGTAAGGATATTAGTATGTTATATTATACTGTTATTACCCAGTATTCTACGTGTGTGTTGTTTGTTTTGATTTCTTTGTCTTTCACTGAGCTATGTGGAATTACAATAGGTTCTTGTGGACACAGGGTCTAGAGCCTTATAGAGCAAGTCATACTCTCATCACCAGTCACCACACACAAGACAACAGAGTATTGCAATGGCAAGCAAGTGCTTCCTAGAAGAGGATGGCTTGAAATTAAAGTTAGTTTTGCAATTTCAACAACCAATTCCATTAAGGAGTTTTCCTTTCACTAACAAATTTAGGAACACTCTTGTCAAGGAAGGTAGCAATGTTTTTACTTTTAAAAATGACCAATGTTTTCTAGAAGATGAGTTTCACAAAATTAGTTTTTTGCATATGGTTTTATGAAAGTCAGTTTGAAATTTTCATTAATGCAAGAGATACATTATGCAATATTTTCAGTATTGTAATGTTAGGTAGTTAGAATAGTAAAAAGGAGTACAGAATGTCAGTGGCTAAAACACAAGGGGAAAAAGTCCACACAAATAGAACAAAGGAAGGCCCAAGGACCAGAGTGAGAACCTCAAGTAAAATAACAGCCCTCCTTGATAGTCCAGATTACACAGAGCAGGCTCAGGGGAGTAGAAAAAAAAAAAAAAAACACATGAAAAGAGAAGCCAAAATTAAGCCTGGGTTTTCTCTTCTCTTTGTGTCTTTTGGGTCCACCTGCCTTCATGCCTTAAGAATGTATTTTCCTTTGTTTGCCAGATAAAACTGAGCTGTAACACAGAACTGTAACAATGGTCCATCCTTCACTTCAAACTTCTGCTTGTAGTGAGACAGAACCAAGAACATTACAAACTCCCCCATATCTATGGTGCTATGACTCACACTTAACCTGGCTGAAATAACCTCGACTCAGCCCCCATGAGGCAGAGGCCAAACACAGCAAAAGCCCAACTCAGCAAAAGCTTCTGCAGTGGGAGCTGAACATGAAGAAAACCAGTGCAAGTTACAAGAAGTTACAAGAAGCCCAGCATGCTGGAAACTGGGATAGGAAAAAAAAAAAAAAATCAGCAGAAAGTTCACACAGCTCAGTCCCAGATTCCAAAAGACCTCCGGTTGAGGTGGGAAGTCCTCATGCCTATGGGTGGAAGGACATATGGCTAACAAAATCTTAATTCCTTTATAATCTCTTGTTTCTTGTTCCTTGAACCCCTTGTGAAATGGAGAGCTGCAGTGGTGCAATTGAAGGTAGCTTGTGCCCAAGTGAGTGAGGCTTCTTTTGTGCTTGATCTTCTTTACGCCAAGGATCAGGCCAATGAAAACTGTGAGCACAGGTCAGGTATTTAGTAGATTTTACAGCAAGTTATGAAGGGGATTCTTTGGCACATTTTCCCCACTACATTTTCCTCCTATCCTTTATCTCCTCTTTCCTGGGACTTAAGCCTGGCCAAAACCCATGGTGCCTGGCTTCAGGACCTAATGAAGTTCAGACTCTTGATATATAATTGCAAAAATTTAGTGAGAAACATAGCTATTGGTAAGAGGTGGATTTGTTCAGATTCAGAGAGAAACATACTTCAAGAGTGTAAGCCATCACAGAGGGGAGCGGCCATGGAATTCGCATTGTGGTTAGTTTCCCAGGGCTAGGTGACTTCATTTGCTAATGAGTGGGAGGATGACTCCAACAACTGGGGAATCACCCACTCCTTTGTCTTTTGACAGTGCCTTGGGACTATCCTGGCACCTCTGGGTGTATCATTTAGCTTGCAGATTGAGGATCAAGGTTTAGTTGAATTTGACTTGTTATCTTGGACCCATTTGACCTTTTAATTGGCTTATGCTAGGCCCCTGGGCTATGTCATTCTTTCAAAACTTATGCACGCTCCCTTTCCTCCAGTTTCATGCTCTTCTGAGCCCTGTCTAGGTGCACAGTGTTGTGTTTACAATCTTCTTGAGGGACAACCAGAAAATAGCTGGCACTTTGGGGCAGGACCGGGGGAGGGGGGGGAGGGGGGAGATGCTGTATGATATCCAATCCCTCTAGATATTCAGGCCTTCATCTTCCATGTTTTCTACAACATGGGCCACAGTAGCATCTCTCAGTGAACCAGCTAGGACTGGTGACAGGAACACAATGCTTGCTAGCAGCCCGTCTGTTGGTGGCATCTCTTCAAGGGCAATTGGGCTTCCAGGGATAATGTTTGTCACTTTGAGAGTTAGCTCTGCAGACTATTTGGGCCCAAAACCTTGCCACCCATCTCCAAATGTTACAAACATAGCCCCGCATCAAATCTCCACTTCACTTTTATGGAACATCTGGTTTGTTGCCTCTCATCAACTTGTTCTTAAGCCACTTACTAACTTCTACAACCAGGACCCTACCCCTTATAGGCAAACACTGTTTCACCTCACATATTATTAAAATACTCTTAATGCTCCTAACAGGACCAGATAACCCACTCCTTTGTCATTACTTCTGTCATTAACTAGAGTGGGTCTAGGACAATGAAATATTTACCATTGGAGACACCCTAGGAGGTGAAAGACTAGGGGAGTAAATCAATGACTTACATTCCCTCAGTGAAATAGGAGGATAAAGGTTATGGCTGTTTCCCCAAGTTTCCAGTCTCAAGAGAGAGACTTGTATTGCTTTCCATCATGATAGCTATTCCTATCCTCTGGTAGACAAACCAGAAAAGAGTTAAGATTACAACCCTTCAATCCTACCCAGCACTAGTCATGCTGGAGACCTTGGGGGCACCCAACTCCAGGCTGGGTGTTCCAGGAGCTCACCCTGCCTCGACCTGCATAGGAATCTGGACCTTGAAAATTTGTCACACCTCAACCTGTTTGGGGATCCGCCAGTCCAGGAATCCCAGGAGGTTGACATGCCTTGACCTGCCCAGGGACCCAGTTCTCAGGATGCCAACCTGCCTCGACCTGCCCAGGGATTTGAGCTCCAGGAGGCTGCCACGCCTAAGCCTGCCTGGGGATCTGCACTCTGACCTAGGGACTCCTGGCTCTCAGATTGCAACCGTACTTGGTAGGATAAAAATCAAAAAGACTCACCCCTAAGGAAGTCCACCCATGGAAATAGAAGGAGGCCTATTTGTTTTTTGGGTTTGTGTGTGTGTGTGTGTGTGTGTGTGTGTGTGTGTTTCTTTTTTCTTTTCCTCCCTGTCATCACTGTCTTTCTACTGGGGAATAACCAATCCGCTTCCCAACAGATGCTCTTGAGATGCATCCTCGATAACTGGAAGTTATTCAATCTTTAAAATTCTTTTGTGCCACTGCATGGCTACCATATCCTCTGGGGGACAAGGAACACTGGCCTGAGTTAAATTACTAAATTACAGTACCATCCTGCAACTAGACTTATTCTGAACAAGACAAGAGAAATGGACAGAGATCCCCTATGTCCACTTTTCTTCTGACTAAGAGATATGAAAGAACTCTGTCTTAAATATGGGATTGTTGTAGGCCCTAAAAGTGAGCTTACTAGGCAAATGGTATTAGGCACAGAAAAGCAAGAGAAGGAAGCCCCTGTGAAGGCTCACCTCTCAGTGCTCCCGAGTTGCCTGGTGTGCCGTCCTTGTATCCAAACATGTCCCCATATCTGGGGGCACCCCCTCCACAAAAGCTAACTTGAGTATGCCCCTTACTTGAAACTGGAGAATTCAGACCAACCTGGGTCCATAGCCCTTCTCTCTCTTAAAACTAATACAGATCAAACAAGACCTGGGAAGCTATGCAGATGACCCAGGCAAATATATAGATACATTCATTCTAACACATTACCTTGGCCTTTGATTTGATGTGGAAAGACATCTTGGTCATATTTAACCAAACTCTATCTGACCTTGAGTATGCCAAGGTCTTAAAGGAAGCCCAAAGGTATGCTATGGGGCTTCATATATCAACCCAGTAGGAAAAACTGTGGTCTCTTCCTCAGATCCTAATTGGAATTATAATGACCCTGAGCACATCTGGGAAAGGGATCATTTTCTGATCTGTGTAAAGGCAGGACTAAAATCATCCCAGCAAAAGTAATCAGCTATGCCAGGTCTCAGCAATAACTCAGGAGCCCAGTAGGAACCCCACTGCCTTTCTGAAAAGGCTAAAAGAGGCCCTCCAAAGGTTTAGCAATCTGGACTTAGACTCTTATGAGGGACAGGTGATTTTAAAGGACAAATTCCTGTCCCAATGTGCATCAGACATCAGGATAAAGTTACAACAGCTACAGCGGCAGGACCCTGCTGCCTCTTTAGATGAGATGGTCCCGACAGCCACCAATACCATTTATCACAGAGAAGAAAAGAGAGAAGCCAAGGCCCAAGAAAGGGAGAAAAAGAAAGAGACAAAGCATGCCCAGATGTTGGCTGCCCTCCAGGGAAGCCCCATGGCAAGCCCTGAGTCCTTGAAGGACAAGGCACGAGGCAAATGCCTAATCTGTAGACAGGTGGGACATTGGGCCAAAGAGTGTTCAAACCGTGACAAGTTACCATTATCACAGAGAAGAAAAGAGAGAAGCCAAGGCCCAAGAAAGGGAGAAAAAGAAAGAGACAAAGCATGCCCAGATGTTGGCTGCCCTCCAGGGAAGCCCCATGGCAAGCCCTGAGTCCTTGAAGGACAAGGCACGAGGCAAATGCCTAATCTGTAGACAGGCGGGACACTGGGCCAAAGAGTGTTCAAACCGTGACAAGTCTCCTAAAATGGTTTGCTAAAAATGCCATCAATTGGGAAGTTGGGTGGCACTCTGCCCTCGGTATCTAAGAGCCTCAAGGTCAAGTGCCAAGCCTTCCCTCAGGATAGTTCAATAGGACTGAAGCAGCCCGCTCCAGCCAGCCCACTTGTCTAGATAACCATCACGGAGCTGGAGCCAAGGGTGCAGGTAGGTCTGAAAATTTCTTGTTTGACACAGGGGCTACCTACTCTATTCTGACCTCCTAATCCGGAGCCTTCTCCTCCCAAACCTGTACCTATTTTGGGTGTTACAGGAAAAACAATTACAAAAGATTTGCCTGAGCACTGCTTTGTTGCTGGGATGGACAAATACTATCCCACCAGTTTCTGATGGTCCTTGAGTGTTCTACTCCCCTATTTGGGAAGAGATATACTCACTAAACTGGGAACTACCCTTGTGTTGGGAAGCTTTTCATCCCCTAGAGCCCTACAGCTTCTGGTTACTACCGAGGAACCCATTACACCCTCTCCAATAGGAAAGGACCAAAAACTATGGGAGGACAAAATTAACTCCCAGGACTCCTGGGTGAGCCCACCAAGCTGAACTGGTCGTCATTGTCCTCCAAGATCCCCCTTGGTTTCCAAACCAGAAACAATATCCCTTTAGAAGAGAAGCTTGGGAAGGATACAGCCTCTAATAAATAAATTCCTTGCCTGTGGGCTATTGGTCCCCAACAATTTGCCATGTAACATTCTGATCCTTCCTGTAAAGAAAAAGGACAGGACTTGGTGAATGATTCAAGATTTCCAGATCATAAATGAAGCTCTAGTTCCCCTCCATCCCACAGTACCCAATTCTTATGTAATCTTGAGAGAAATCCCGTCCAGTGCCACGTGTTTACAGTTCTGGATCTCAAAGATGCATTCTTTTGCATACGACTAGCTAAAGAATCCCAGTATCTTTTTGCCTTCTAGTGGGAGGCTCCAGAAGAAAAACACCAACAGATGGCTTGGACAGTATTACATCAGAGGTTCAAAGATAGTCCCCATTTATTTGGGCAGGCTCTTAGCTGGGATCTCCTAGATCTGGACCTGAGACGTAATGGGAAAAATATTACAATACATAGATGACCTACTAATCTGCTCTCCAGATGAGAAAAATGCTCAAAAACATGAAATTCAGGTTATAAACTTTTTGGATGAGAGGGGATATAAAGTCTCCCGTACTAAGGCACAGATGTTCAAGACAGAGGTCAATTACCTGAGAGTTCAGATACACACAGATCCAATAGGCTGTCCTCTGGTCAAGTACAAGGAATCCTCCAGTTCTCTCCCCCATGACTCGAAAACAAATGCAAGCTCTCCTGGGGCTAAATGGATATTATAGACTGTGGATACCCAACTATAGTCTAATTTCCCAGCCCTTATGTGAGCTTGAAGGGACAGGATGATTCAATCCCACTGATGTGGGGATCTCCTCAAAAAAAGGCAGAGGCTACACTAAAACAAGCTTTAACACAAGTACCTGACTTGAGGTTGCCAGACCCAGAAAAAGCATTCCAACTTTATGTCCATGAAAAGGAAGGAATAGCTTTGGGAGTGTTGACGTAAGGTTGGAACCTGAGCCCCAGCCTGTAGCTTACTTATCCAAGAGGCTTGACCCAACAACCCAAGACTGGCCTCCCCGCTTTTGAAATCTTGCAGTTATTGCAATCCTGATAGAAGGAAGATGCTTTAAAATTTTCTTACTGGGGCAAGCTAACTATTTATCAGTCACTAAGTGAAACAACTCTTAAATGGGTGAGGCCATTTATGGATGTCTGATCAAAGAATCCTCAGATATCAAGTAGTGCTAATGGAAAATCCAGGCCTCACTATATCTGCTTCTGAGGTTCTTAACCCTGCCACCTTCCTGCCTACCCCAGAGGGCTCTCTCTCCTTTTACTCTTGCCTAAAAATCTTGGGCCACTAGACAAAACCCTGAGACTTGAAAAAATCTGGTACACTGATATAAGCAGCTTTCTCTTCAATGGAAAAAGAAGAGCTGGATAAGCAGGAGTCTCCAATTTTGAGACCATACAGGCTAAACCTTTGCAACCAGGTACTTCAGCCCAATTAGCTGAGCTCATAGCCCTGGCTCAAGCTTTAGAGTTGGGAAAAGGAAAAAAAACGTAGGCATTTACACTAACTCTAAGTATACCTTTCTGGTGCTACATGCACATGATGCTATTTGGAAAGAGGCCACTTGACCACCTGTGCATCTGCATTCAAATATGGTGTTAAAATCCTTAGGCTCTTGGAAGCAGTATATCTGCCCACCCAGGTTTCAGTCTTCCACTGTAAAGGGCACAAAAAAGGGAGTACAGGAGTGGCAAGAGAGAACCAAGAAGCCAATCAGGCAGCTAAGAGAACAGCATTACAGAACAATGATTTAATGGGGTTTGCCACCTTAGTTGTGACCACCTGTGCATCTGCATTCAAATATGGTGTTAAAATCCTTAGGCTCTTGGAAGCAGTATATCTGCCCACCCAGGTTTCAGTCTTCCACTGTAAAGGGCACAAAAAAGGGAGTACAGGAGTGGCAAGAGAGAACCAAGAAGCCAATCAGGCAGCTAAGAGAACAGCATTACAGAACAATGATTTAATAGGGTTTGCCACCTTAGTTGGGAGAAGGCAATGGCACCCCACTCCAGTACACTTGCCTGGAAAATCCCATGGAAGGAGGAGCCTGGTGGGCTGCAGTCCATGGGGTCGCTAGGAGTCGGACACAACTGAGTGACTTCACTTTTGCTTTTCACTTTCATGCATTGGAGAAGGAAATGGCAACCCATTCCAGTGTTCTTGCCTGGACAATCCCAGGGATGGGAGAGCCTGGTGGGCTGCCATCTATGTGGTCGCACAGGGTCAGACACGACTGAAGCGACTTAGCAGCAGCAGCAGCCACCTTAGTTAGACAGACTACTTTGCCAGAAACTCCTCCATATACTGAAAGTGAGACTGAGACTCTTAAAGGTAAGAGTGAAGGCTTTCAGGAAGATCCTACGGTGTAGTTCCAAAAGGAGGGACTCCTTTTTCTGCCTGGGAACCTCAATGAAAGTTGGTTAACTCCTTATATGCCACCACTCATTTATGGGAGAAGGCCTTCTAAAGATTACTAGAAAGGACTTTCAGAGGAACAGGCTTCCAAATGACTCTAACGCAAGTGGCTTTGTCTTGTTCCAGTTGCCAGTTAAACAGCCCCCAAGGAGCTTGAAGACTCCAACTGTCTCAGCCCATCCAATGATGTGGGACCTACCCAGGAGAGGACTGGAAAATGGACTTCATCGAGATGCCAGTTTCTCAAGGGTATAAATACCTGTTAGTCATGATAGATACATTCACAGGATGGATTGAAGGCCTTCCCACCCAGACTGAGAAGGCTGAGGAGGTGGTAAAAAAGTGCTCCATGAAATCATCCCAAGATTTGGTCTGCCCAGGTCATTACAAAGTGACAACGGGACACCATTTACTTCTAAGGTCACCCAAGGGGTCTCTAAAGCATGGGACATTACTCATTATCTTCACTGTACTTTGAGGCCTTAGTCTCCAGGAAAAGTAGAAAGAGCCAATCAATTCTTAAAATCAGTGATAAAAAAGATAACCCAGAAGACCTCCCTGGGATGGAAGGAGGCTTTACCAATTGCTCTCCTCTGCACCTATGTTGACCCTAAGGAACAGATTGGTCATTGGTCTTAGTCCATATGAGATGCAATACGGGAAACATTTTGTTTATGCCAATGACCTCTTCCTAGATCCAGAGGCTCAGACCCTCCAGTCTTATACCATGACCGTTGGAAAATTCCAACAGGATGTACACTTGTTGAGTGTCAACCAAGACCCAAAAGATTCTAAAGAGTCACCACTATATGCTCAGAAGCTCAAGTTCATATTAAAGTCTGAAAAGATGGGTCTCCAAAGGCTCAACCTCAAACCCACATGGAAGGGCCCCTACCCTGTAATACTTTCTACCCTCACAGCAGTCAAGGTACCAGGACATGACTCCTGGATTCACTACTCATGAGTCAAAGCACGGAAGAAAATAGAAGAGGATACTCAGTACACCTGTGAGCCCCTGGGAGATTTCACCCACTTATTCAGGACTGTAAATGAGGGCCATTCTGAAGAACACCCCCAAAATCTAGTTTCTGGGGATAAGATTTCTCAAGATAGCTCTAAATAGCCAACACAGTTTTCAGGAGTTATACTTCAAAATGGACAGGAGATAGATCTCCTGATCCCTGAACAAGGAGGGGCTTAAGCCATCTTGAATGAGATGTGTTGTTTCTGGGTAAATACCTCCAGCTGAATTAAAAAAAAAAAAACAACCTCACAGTCCTCAAGAAAAACATTCAGATTCTACTGTATCTCAAAGAACAAAATGGAGTGTTCTCAGGGTGGCTAAATCTCTTTTAGGGTGAACCTTTTCCTGGTGAGGGGAAATTTGCAGTTGGCTAATGCTCCTACTAATCTTTGTTGTCAATATATTGATGATGCTTATGATTGCTCCATGTATTATCAATTGTCTAACCTGTTCTGTCTCTGCCCAGGTCAACAACATGCAGTGCTACTTCAACAAGGATATATAAAACTACAGCTGACCATGGAATAGAGAAGGCAATGGCACCTCACTCCAGTACTCTTGCCGGGAAAATCCCATGGATGGAGGAGCCTGGTGGGCTGCAGTCCATGGGGTCTCAAAGAGTCGGGCACAACTGAGCGACTTCACTTTCACTTTTCACTTTCATGCATTGGAGAAGGAAATGGCAACTCATTTCAGTGTTCTCGCCTGGAGAATCCCAGAGATGGGGGAGCCTGGTGGGCTGCCGTCTATGGGGTCACAGAGAGTCAGACACGACTGAAGCGACTTAGCAGCAGCAGCAGCAGCAGACCATGGAAAATATCATTCACTCTTAGACGGACATCATTATAGGAATTCTGAGGCTTGAGACTAGCAAGAGGGGAGGTCCAATGCCCCTCGCCATCCCAGTTCAGCAGGAAGTAACCAGAGAGACCTCAAAGCCCATATTCCCAAGAATCAGGCCTCCTATCTCTTGAGGGGGGAATGTTAGGTAGTTAGAATAGGAAAAAAGGAGTCCAGAATAGAAGTGGCTAAAAGCAAAGATGAAAAAAGCCCATGAAAATAGAACAAAAGAATGTCTGAGGACCAGAGTGAGAATCTCGAGTAAAACAGCCCTCCTGGCAAGCTTAATTTACACAGGGCATGTTCAGGGGGAAGAGGAAAAAAAAAAAAAATATATATATATATATATATGTATATGAGGAGCCAAAATTGAGCTAGGGGCTTCTCTTCTCTTTGCATCTTTTGAGTCATCATGTCCTCACACCTCAAGGCTTCAATTTAATTTGTTTGCCAAAAAAAAAAAAATAATAATAACTTAGCTGTAACACAGCTGTAACACCAATCAGTCACTTCAAATTTTTGCTGTGGCGAGACAGAACCAAGGAAATGGCAAACTCTCCCAACAGGAGTATAATAAAATAAATCATTTATATTTATTTAGGAAAAAATGTATTATTATTGCATGACTTCTTCTTTAAAAGATATTTTAAAGTATGTTTAGAAGCCTAGGTATAGTAACCTTGCACACAGACCTTATTTTTTAAGTTACCTTTTAGATGAAGTTATCTAAAATGAATGTGTGGCTCATCCAATGTTACTCTAAGATTGAGAAATATCAAAGAAAAAATATTTGCTCAATGATGGCTGGAGTGGGGGTGGGGTGGGGGGGGGGGTCTCTTCCTAAACTTCTTTGTATTGATATTACAGTAAGATGCCTATGGAGCTCTTGCTCTACGGATTTCACTTCTAGGTTTTGTTATGTAGATTTAGATTTGCTCTGCAGTAGCAGCTGGAGGCTTTGCTTTTGCAGATAGCCAAACTAGACACTCCTGACTTTAGAAGTAGTTATTGACTTTCTGTATCCTAGGCAGTTTCATATTGATCCTGAGGCAACTCAATTACCCAAACCTGGAAGAGGCAATGAATTTGAATAGTGTTCATGGTTTCTTTTATACATCTATTTTTCCTTTGTGGTGAAGGGCAAAATGAATCAACATGGAGATATTCTAGTTTTTTTCTTGAAGGTAACAGAAAAGAACGATAATAGAAAATATCTTCAAAAATCTTTAAGATAAAGCACTCATTAGTACAGTGTGGAGATTATTTATGACTACTTATTCTATTTAACTTTTATACTAAGTGATTAAAGCATTTTCCTTTTTTAAAAGAATTCTAAACGTCAAATAGTTGAGATTTTTAAGGAGAAACCAAAGTCTCTTTTTTCCAAAATAAATAGTAAGAAAAATGTTATATACAGAGGAGAGGTGGGATATATTACAAGACAATTGAATTACTTTTTCTTGAGCCAGGACTAGGTGATTTCTTCTTTTTAATGTGGAGCTATAGCATTTCAGAGGTCTAAAGACATTAGAGAGAGAGCTTTCTAATAAGAAGTGACTTGGTGGTGACTCCACTAGATACTATCAATGTGATGGTTGGTAAATTATTTGACACTATGATTCAAGTAACTCCAGAGCTCCTGGAATCAATGTTGATAATTTCCACATCATCTCATATGGGTTGTTATGAAGAGTAAATTAGATAATATACACAGTTGTCTTATCTCAGTGCCCAATCATACATGTTATTCACATGTTCAACTGCAGTATTTAACAGTTAAGAGAGGTGCAAGTATGTTATACTACTTAATGAAGGTAACAAAGCTAACAAACAGTAAAATGGATTAGAAATACTACTTCTAGCATTTTGAAATTTATCATTATAAATTGACATATGCTTAGTTCTCATTTTCATGTATCTAGATAGTTTTCAAGTTAAGCGGCATGCATAGTTATTGAGTTTCTCTTCTGTTCAAAGCATTGACTTAAACCCTGTGGGAGATGCATTCATAAATCAGCACTATCATAAAGCATATCCTTTAATAGAAAAAAAATAAGAATATAAGATGAGGATTGTAAAACAGGCACAACATTCTGTAAGAATAAAGATCACTTCCAGTTAAAAGCAGTTGGAAAAGATTCCCTACATAACTGTTATTGCGATGTATTTTAAAAATAGGTTTATCATCTCCTTGACAAAAGCTTCTTATAACTTCTTAGGCTACTTACATTTCCTTCTAAGAACAGGTTATGCTTACATTACTGTGCTTTCACTCATTGGATCCCTTATGCTTTTCTCTTGTTTCCATAAATACTTTATTTCATGCTAAAGATACAAAATCACTGCAGATGGTGACTTCAGTCATGAAATTAAAAGACCCTTACTCCTTGGAAGGAAAGTTATTCAACATAGATAGCATAATGAAAAGCAGAGACATTACTTTGCCAACTAAGTTCTGTTTAGTCAAGGCTGTGGTTTTTCCAGTGGTCATGTATGGATGTGAGAGTTGGACTGTGAAGAAAGCTGAGCACTGAAGAACTGATGCTTTTGAACTGCGGTTTTGGAGAAGACTTCTGAGAATCCCTTGGACTGCAAGGAAAGCCAACCAGTCCATTCTAAAGGCAATCAGTCCTGGGTGTTCTTTGGAAGGAATGATGCTAAAGCTGAAACTCCAGTTCTTTGGCCACGTCATACAAAGAGTTGACTCACTGGAAAAGACTCTGATGCTCGGAGGGATTGGGGACAGGAGGAAAAGGGGATGACAGAGGATGAGATGGCTAGATGGCATCACTGACTTGATGGACGTGACTCTGAGTGAACTCTGGGATTTGGTGATGGACAGGGAGGCCTGACATGCTGGAATTCATGGGGTCGTAGAGTCAGACA
>SJYC01113401.1:0-11583 GCA_006408675.1 Madoqua kirkii
CAGTCCATTCTAAAGGCAATCAGTCCTGGGTGTTCTTTGGAAGGAATGATGCTAAAGCTGAAACTCCAGTTCTTTGGCCACGTCATACAAAGAGTTGACTCACTGGAAAAGACTCTGATGCTCGGAGGGATTGGGGACAGGAGGAAAAGGGGATGACAGAGGATGAGATGGCTAGATGGCATCACTGACTTGATGGACGTGACTCTGAGTGAACTCTGGGATTTGGTGATGGACAGGGAGGCCTGACATGCTGGAATTCATGGGGTCGTAGAGTCAGACATGACTGAACTACTAAATTGAATTGAACTGAAAGGTACAATTGCTGAAGAGTCTCAGTGTTTAAAAGCGACCATCACACCATGTTTTAGAAACATTAAAAACAACCTAGTAATAAAATTATGTGGTTTCGGAAGTTTCCCTGGTCTTTTGTTCGATTACATTTATTTTTGCACCATTATCATAAAAGCCACATACAGGAAACAACCTTTCATTTATCTCTTATTATTGGTATATGTATATATATGTGTGTGTGTGTGTATATATATATATATATATATATATATATATAATGTTAGTCTTTGTATATGAGCAACTCCATATTTCATTTAAAATAATTTAAAAATAAGAAGGTTTGTTATAATGTCTAATTTACTTTTGTGTGTTGTTTTCTTCAAGTATAGTTCATTTGAAATGCTCTGTTAGTTTCAAGTGTATAGTGAAGTGATTCAGTGACATATATATGTATATTCTTTTTTAAATTTTTTTTTCCTATATAGGTTATTACAAGACATTGAGTATAGTTCCCTGTGCTATACAGTAAGTCCTTGCTGATTATCTATATTATATATACTAGTGTGTATATTGGAGTTTCCCTGGTGACTCAGAGGTTAAAGCGTCTTCCTGGAATGCAGGAGACCTGGGTTCGATCCCGAGTCAGGAAAATCCCCTGGGGAAGGAATTGGCAATCCATTCCAGTACTCTTGCCTGGAGAATTCCATGAAGGGAAGAGCCCTGTAGGCTACAGTCCATGGGGTAGCAAAGAGTTGGACATGACTGAGAGACTTCACTTTCATTTTTGTGTGTATCTATTAATCCAAAACTTCTAATTTATTTCTTTTTAATTGTTCTTTATAGCTTAACTCATTTTCAATAATCTGTCCTATTCTCCATACCTGGTCTCACATATCTGAGGAATCCTTTCAAAGTTCTTTGAGGGTCTCAACACGCTGAATGATCATTACATGTTCCTTATACTAGAAAATGAGATGTTGAAAGGCTGAATCTGAGTCCTTTACCTTTGACATGTAACTTTTTTTTTTAATGAAGCAATCAAATGGAGCTCTTTTATAAGATGGAGAAGTTACCCTCTAATACTGAGAGACTTCACTTTCATTTTTGTGTGTATCTATTAATCCAAAACTTCTAATTTATTTCTTTTTAATTGTTCTTTATAGCTTAACTCATTTTCAATAATCTGTCCTATTCTCCATACCTGGTCTCACATATCTGAGGAATCCTTTCAAAGTTCTTTGAGGGTCTCAACACGCTGAATGGTCATTACATGTTCCTTATACTAGAAAATGAGATGTTGAAAGGCTGAATCTGAGTCCTTTACCTTTGACATGTAACTTTTTTTTTTAATGAAGCAATCAAATGGAGCTCTTTTATAAGATGGAGAATTTACCCTCTAAAGAGTCCAAAAGAGATTTTAAACATCAAGAATAAATAAGAAAATAATTTATATATTATTTTAAGTAAGGACATAGAAAAATACATAGAGTAAGAATTCTCCTGCAGCAGGGGAAAAATGAAGGCAAAAAATATGAAGAAATCTAAGGTGTTAGTAAGAAATATATTAAAATGGCTTGCTTACTTTAATTTTCTCATTTAATCATAACATTCTTGTTTGTTCAACATACACAGGGGAATAGCAATATTGCTTGAGTGAGTTTTATAAATATTAAAGCAAAAGCTAAGTAATAGTTATGAAGAGAAAAATTTTTAAAAATAAAACTCATTTTAAAAGGAAATAGCGAAAGAAGCTTTCAATAAAAGCTACAATGCCCTCTGGTGTGCATACATTTTAAAGCCAGTCTAACACATAATCTTCATATATATTTTCTAAGCACTAATTGCTAAAAACATTCCATTAGTAAGTGCAACTGTTCAAGCCATATTTAATTCCCAAAGGCCCTAAATACTCATATAAAGATACTTGATGAATTGTTCAAATATAAATGCAAATCAGCTTAGTCTTTTTGTTTGTGAATGAGGGTAAAAATTTCTGACTAAAATGTCGAAGCCTTAAGTTCTCCATGAGCTTGTCTGCAACTCATCACAGGATTATGAATAACCATAACTGGAGAACTATGCAAATTTCCTAGTAGAAAAGCCATGAATTTTTTAACACCCAGGGGTTCAAATTATAATAAAGGGATAGCACCTGTCACTGGAGGCCAACTACAAGAGCACCTTTGCAATCCCTGGAGCAATTAAATCACCAACAAGTTAGCCTTTTTCTGGCAGTCTCCAAAGACACTAACATACCTATATATCTCAGAGGGCCACAGGTAGGACAATTGCCTTCAATTACACTTATTCATTTTGAAGCACTATATTTCAAATATCAAAGTTCCCCCCCCCCCCAAAGATGGTAAGGGTGGTTTCTTGTATTTTATTAAATTGTTAGAAGAGAGATTACATATCACTGATAAAGTATGACCTTTCTATTTCAATAAAATATCACTCTATATAGGAGGCATGCAGATGTAATTTCAACATTACTGTTTTTGTAAAAATACTTCAATTCATCCTATGATAAACATTTACAGGAAAAATACAGAGAAAGATTATACTGGATGCTTTAGAGGAAATTTGCAGAGAATTTACTGATTTTGTTTGTGCATCTGAGAAATGGTGGTCATGCTTCCAGCCCTATTCTGAGGGATTACTTCTGCAGAGTTGCCTGTGTCTTCAACACCAACACGCTGATCACAACTTCTAACTCTGAGGATACATGGTATAGGAGGAGCTCCCTGTGATGGAGACTGGTACCTGGCCTCTCACCCACTCACAGCAGTAAATGAAATAATGGGGAAAACAGAGGACAAAAATATGACTCCAGAAGTCAGTGGAAACCTTCAGGTGGAAGGAGACGCAGTGAAACACAAACACTAATTGCTTAAACACCTCAAGGAAGAGCTCTGTAGTAAAGAAGGAAAGTCTCTTCTTCTAAGGAAAATCTTTACATTCTACTCAGTGAGTCCAGGCTGGGTGGCAATGCAGACAGTTTTCTCTTTGGCTTGTGTGCATACACAGTCAGCTTGCTATTCTCAATAAACTTACAGTAACTGAGTTATCTTAGTAACTACACTCCTTTGTAGCCTAAAATGCCCGTTAAAGCACTTCACTGTACCCTAGTGATTTCAGTATTTGCACATCACATGTTTAATAGTGTTGTTTAAAGATGATCCATTACAAGGCAGGAGAAAATAAATAGAAAGAGTTAAAATAAAAATAAATAAGTTCTTTGAGAGTATATAATTAATGACTATTTCACAGCATTCGATACTGAGAAAATAAAGTTTTAAAACCTACAGTGCTCTATAACCAGTCTCTATATTCAGTTCAGTTCAGTTGCTCAGTCGTGTCCGATTCTTTGTGACCCCATGAATCACAGCACGCCAGGCCTCCCTGTCCATCACCAACTCTCGGAGTTCACTCAGACTCACGTCCATTGAGTCCATGATGCCATCCAGCCATCTCATCCTCAGCCGTCCCCTTCTCTTCCTGCCCCCAATCCCTCCCAGCATCAGAGTCTTTTCCAATGAGTCAACTCTTTGCATGAGGTGGCCAAAGTATTGGAGTTTCAGCTTTATCATCAGTCCTTCCAGTGAACACCCAGGACTGATCTTTAGGATGGACTGGTTGGATCTCCCTGCAGTCTAAGGGACTCTCAAGAATCTTCCCACCACCCTTCAAAAGCATCAATTATTTGACGCTCAGCTTTCTTCACAGTCCAACTCTCACATCCATACATGACCACAGGAAAAACCATAGCCTTGACTAGACAGACCTTTGTTAACAAAGTGATATCTCTGCTTTTGAATATGCTGTCTAGTAAATTCTCTGCAAAAGGGTATGACAACCCACTCCAGTATTCTTGCTTGGAGAATTCCAGGGACAGATGAGTCTGGCAGGCTACAGTCCATTGGATTGCAAAGAGTTGGACATGACTGAGCAACACACACACACACATTTAATTTTTGCCAAATCTATATAGACATTTACTTCCCTAAAATACAGACCAATAGACACAAATTCCTCTGGCTATTACCTTGTTAATCATTAACATACAAGATAGCTATACTGCATTAACATTAAAGAACTGCCAAATCTTAAGAATATTAGTATAAGATGAAGAAAAAGATCTAGAAAGAAATTACCAATTAAAAAAAGAGTTGAACAATAAATAGTTTAAATTAACATTAACTACACTCATTTAATTGTAATTTGGTCCCAAGCATCCTGTATCCTGCATCTAAACTAGACTGGTGATTCATTTCTTATATGATATTATACATGTTTCAATGTGCACTGGGATGACACAGAGAGATGGTATGGGAATGGTGATTCAGGGTTGGGAACACGTGTACACCCATGACGGATTCATGTTGATGTATGGCAAAACCAATACAGTATTGTAAAGTAAAATAAAGTAAAATAAAAAAAGAGAAAAATTAAACAAAAATAAACCAAAAAAAAAAAAACCCTCTACACTACATTACCAAAATTCATACACCTGTACCATTAAAAACTAACCCAAAATTTAAATTAAAAAACAATATAATAATTGTAATTTGGTGTGCAAACTACTTCATTAATGGTCAATTGCTAAAATGTAATGAATGTTTTCACATTCTATCATTTTGCATTTTATATAGCAATCTATGTTTTAAAAATAGAAGTGGAACTTTTTATACTAAGTTGTGAGAGGCTAGAGACTTTAAATAATTGCTCTGCTTAAAAAAAAAATGATCATTTAAAAGGGGAATAAAACTTTACTTAGAAAAAAAAGCTATATACACATGTGTGTGTTAACGTGTATGTGTTTATGCAACAATAAACGTTTCACAATCAGTCACTGTTTAGTAGGAAATTGAAGATTTTGTCACCTAGAAATGATAGTTTTGTTGAAAATGTTTAGCCATTATGTTTGTAAAACTTAAAGACATGCCTTGTCATGTATATTACCAATTAAACAATATAATAATTGTAATTTGGTTGCAAACTACTTCATTAATGGTCAATTGCTAAAATGTAATGAATGTTTTCACATTCTATCATTTTGCATTTTATATAGCAATCTATGTTTTAAAAATAGAAGTGGAACTTTTTATACTAAGTTGTGAGAGGCTAGAGACTTTAAATAATTGCTCTGCTTAAAAAAAAAATGATCATTTAAAAGGGGAATAAAACTTTACTTAGAAAAAAAAGCTATATACACATGTGTGTGTTAACGTGTATGTGTTTATGCAACAATAAACGTTTCACAATCAGTCACTGTTTAGTAGGAAATTGAAGATTTTGTCACCTAGAAATGATAGTTTTGTTGAAAATGTTTAGCCATTATGTTTGTAAAACTTAAAGACATGCCTTGTCATGTATATTACCAATATTCCAGTCAGAATGAGGAGTGTACTTACATATATATATTATATTGGTTTCAAAAAAGTTTATTTAGTTTAGAATTTCTTAACTTTCTAAGCCATTATAAATTCTTGGGTTTCTCCTGTGGTTCAGTGGTAAAGAATGCCCCTGCAGGAAATCTGGGTGTGATCACTAGGTTGGCTATTTCTCCTGTAGAAGGAAATGGCAACCTACTCCAGTACTTTTGCCTGTTAAGTTCACTGGTGAGGCAGACAGTAAAGTGTCTGCCTACAATGCGGGAGACCCAGGTTCAATCCCTGTGTTGGGAAGATCTCCAGGAGAAGAAGATGGCAACCCACTTTAGTACTGTTGCCTGGAAAATACCATGGACGGAGGAGCCTGGTAGGCTACAGTCCATGGAGTTGCAGGGTCAGACACGACTGAGTGACTTCATTTTGAAGTGACATGGACAGAGGAGCTTGGCAGGCTACTGTCCTTGGGTCATAGAAGAGTCAGACATGACTGAGCAACTAAGCACACAAACGTAGTTTGTCCATTCTATTATTCTCCTTATTCCTTATATCATTTCTTCTAGGTTTGCTCTTGCATGCACATATAGTCGTCACAAACATTTTGTGTGTGTGTGTGAGTGTGTGTACGTGCGTGTATGCTAAGTCATGTCCAACTCTTTGCAGCCCCATAGCACTATCTCTATGATTCACTGAACAGCAGTAGTCAACCCAATTATAGGCATAGTACCTGAGGTACTTTGCACTTTAAGAAGTCTTTAAATAGGTAATGTTGGGGATATATTAACTTCTGAAATTTAATGTAAACTTTTCTCCATGTATGTATGCATGTTCAAAAATTTTTGAAGAGAGTGTCCATTGTTATCATCAGATTGATCAGAGGGGTTACTGATCCCCCAAAATTTTAAGAATTATAGAAGACGTGACTTAAAAATTCAAAATAGTTCAGATCTTAGTACAAGGTTGTATTAGTTGTATTGTTATTGTCAATAGTTGCTATAACAAATTGCCTAGTTGTGACCAACCTAGATGGCATGTTGAAGGGCAGAGAAATCACTTTGTCAATGGGGATCCACCTGGTCAAGGCTATGGTTTTTCCAGTGGTCATGTATGGATGTGAGAGTTGGACTATGAAGAAAACAGTGACGAAGAATTGATACTTTTGAACTGTGGTGTTGGAGAAGACTCTTGAGAGTCCTTTGGACAGCAAGGAGATCCAACCAGTCCATTCTGAAGGAGATCAGCCCTGGGATTTCTTTGGAAGGAATGATGCTAAAGCTGAAACTTCAGTACTTTGGCCACCTCATGCAAAGAGTTGACTCATTGGAAAAGACTCCGATGCTGGGAGGGATTTGGAGCAGGAGGAGAAGGGGAGGACAGAGGATGAGATGGCTGGATGGCATCACTGACTCGATGGATGTGAGTCTGAGTGAACTCCAGGAGTTGGTGATGGACAGAGAGGCCTGGCATGCCGTGATTCATAGGGTTGAAAAGAGTCAGGCATGACTGATCGACTGAACTGAACTGAAATATGTCTAATGTATTCTTTCAATACATTTAATAAAATAAAATCTGATTAAAAACAAACAAACAAAAAACAAAATTGCCTAAAATCAGTGGCTTAAGACCACACAAATTTATTCTCTTATAGTTATAGAGACCACAAGTCTGAATTCTATTTGGGCAAAAGTCAAGTGTCACTTGGGCCTTTCCTTCTCCAGGCTCCAGAAACAATTTGTTTCCTTACTTTTGCTAGCTTCTAGAGACCTTCTTCATTCCTTCGCTGTTGTTTGCATCATCATTTCGTATAGCTGATCTTCTGCTTCAACCTTATAAGGATCTGGAAGGCAAATTTTCTTATCTCAATACTTGTAACTTAACTATGTCTTCTATGTCTTTGTTTGTTTGTTTTACCATGTAAGTAACATGTTAATTCTGGGGATTTAGATGTAAACATTTCAGGTAGTGGAGGGCAATGGAAATATTTATGAATGGTTGTTTAGTTATTTGTAATCACTGACATCATAAATTCTAGGTTGTCTTCTCCTTGCAATGCTTACAACTATAAAGTCTTCCAGTCCCTTCCTACTAGGAGGTTATATAGCACAATGTAGTTTACATTAAGAATTGGCAAACTTTTCTTTAAAGTAACTATTTTAGGTTTTACATTGTAGCTATGCAACTCTGCTACTATATGAAAAAAAGCAGCTCTAGTCAATATGGTAATAAATGAGGAGAGATATGTTTGAATAAAACTATTTACAAAACCAGGCCTGGAGGGGATTTAACTGAAGTAGAAACACAAAAATGAGAAAACAATACCTACTCATGGCAAAGTTAGATTCTTAGTAAAGAATGATTAAAAATACTTAGAAAGTATAGAGTTTTATGAAGATATTTTAGGACAGTTGCATAACCATTCATATATGATAAGAATAGTCATCTATAATGAGTATGATGATGAGAAACATTAGAAATGATAGATATTTGATATGAGAGTTTCAAAATGGAATATATATATATATATATATATATATATATATGCATAATAAAACATTACACACCCTGAATATATATTGCGGTATATATAAACATGAAAGAACTGCTGAGAGATTTCTGGCTTGTTTCATGAATGGCATGGCATTTAAATTGTGATTTAGTGAATAGACAGTATTCTAACAAACCAAAGTAAAAGAAAGAGATAGTCTAAAAAGAAGAGACAGATGAGTCAAAGAGAGGAAAGTGAGGGAAACATAAGTCATGCTTGGGGAAAGGTGAATTGTTCAACTTTGTTTGAGTCAAGGCTCAGGTTATATGATATAGACTTAGGATAGAGCTGGTTAAAGGTGCCTCCGTAAAGAATCAGTGCTTCATTCAATAAGGAAGAGCAATTCTCACAGTTTCCAGGACAGAGATATGATATGTTAGCTTGTGGGAATTCCCTGCTAGTCCAGTGGTTAGGTCTCCACTCTACACTGCAAGGGGTATGGGTTCAATCTCTATGGATGGAGGTTCATTGTACAGGAGACAGGGATCAAGACCATCCCCATGGAAAAGAAATGCAAAAAAGAAAAATGGCTGCCTGAGGAGGCCTTACAAATAGCTGTGAAAAGAAGGGCAACAAAAAGCAAAGGAGAAAAGGAAAGATATAAGCATTGGAATGCAGAATTCCAAAGAATAGCAAGGAGGGGTAAGAAAGCCTTCCTCAGGGATCAATGCAAAGAAATAGAGGAAAACAACAGAACGGGAAAGATTAGAGATCTCTTCAAAAAAATTAGAGCTACAAAGGGAACATTTCATGCAAAAATGGACTTGATAAAGGACAGAAATGGTATAGACCTAACAGAAGCAGAAGATATTAAGAAGAGGTGGCAAGAATACACAGAAGAACTGTACAAAAAAATCTTCATGACCCAGATAATCATGATGGTGTGATCACTCACCTAGAGCCAGACATCCTGGAATGTGAAGTCAAGAGGGCCTTAGAAAGTATTACTATGAACAAAGCTAGTGGAGGTGATGGAATTCCAGTTGAGCTAGTTCAAATCCTTAAAGATGGTACTGAAAGTGCTGCACTCAATATGCCAGCAAATTTGGAAAATTCAGCAGTGGCCACAGGATTGGAAAAGGTCAGTTTTCCCAATCCAAAAGAATGCTCAAACTACCGCACAATTGCAATTGTAAAGTAATGCTCAAAATTCTCCAACCCAGGCTTCAGCAATATGTGAGCCATGAATTTCCAGATGTTTTAGCTAGTTTTAGAAAAGGCAGAGGAACCAGAGATCAAATTGCAAACATCCGATGGATCATGGAAAAAGGTGAGAGTTCCAGAAAAACATCTGTTTCTGCTTTATTGACTATGTCAAAGCCTGTGACTGTGTGGATCACAATAAACTGTGGAAAATTCTGAAAGAGATGGGAATACCAGACCACCTGACCTGCCTCTCGAGAAACCTATATGCAGGTCAGGAAGCAACAGTTAGAACTGGACATGGAACAACAGACTGGTTCCAAATAGGAAAAAGAGTATGTCAAGGCTGTATATTGTCACCCTGCTTACTTAATTTCTATGCAGAGTACATCATGAGAAACTCTGGGCTGGAAGAAGCACAAGCTGGAATCAAGACCACTGGGAGAAATACAATAACCTCAGATATGTAGATGACACCACCCTTATGGCAGAAAGTGAAGAGGAACTAAAAAGCCTCTTGATGAAAGTGAAAGAGGGAGTGAAAAATTTGCCTTGAAGCTCAACATTCAGAAAACAAAGATCATGGCATCCGGTCCCATCACTTCATGGGAAATAGAAGGAGAAACAGTGGAAACAGTGTCAGACTTTATTTTGGGGGGCTCCAAAATGACTGCAGATAGTGATTGCAGCCTTGAAATTAAAAGATGCTTACTCCTTGGAAGAAAAGTTATGACTAATTTAGATAACATATTAAAAAGCAAAGACATTCAGTTCAGTTCAGTTCAGTCACTCAGTCGTGTCCGACTCTTTGCGACTGCATGAATTGCAGCATGCCAGTCCTCCCTATCCGTCACCAACTCCCGGAGTTCACACAGACTCACGTCCATCAGGTCAGTGATGCCATCCAGACATCTCATCCTGCCCCCACAACAAAGGTCTGTCTAGTCAAGGCTTTTGTTTTTCCTGTAGTCATGTATGGATGTAAGAGTTGTATTTTGAAGAAAGCTGAGCACCAAAGAATTGATTATTTTGAACTGTGATATTGGAGAAGACTCTTGAGAGTCCCTTGGACTGCATGGAGGTCCAATCAGTCCATTTTAAAGGAGATCAGCCCTGGGTGTTCTTTGGAAGGACTGTTGCTAAAGCTGAAACTCCAGTACTTCTCCAGTACTTTGGCCTCCTCATGCATAGAGTTGACTCTTTGGAAAAGACTTTGATGCTGGAAGGGTTTGGGGGCAGGAAGAGAAGGGGACGACAGAGGATGAGATGCCTGGATGGCATCACCGACTCGATGAACAAGAGTTTGGGTGAACTCCAGAGTTGATGATAGACAGGGAGTCCTGGCGTGCTTTAATTCATGGGGTCGCAAAGAGTCGGACCTGTCTGAGCGACTGAACTGACAACTCATTTTCTTCGATAAGTGTGGTGTCATCTGCTTATCTGAGGTTATGGATATTTTTCCTGGAAATCTTGATTCCAGCTTGTGCTTCTTCTAGCCCACCATTTCTCATAATGTACTCTGCCTATAATTTAAATAAGCACATGACAATATACAATGAGAGGTTAGTGCCTAGCAATACCATGTCATTTATTAGGTACTGGTGAAAATAGTAGTAGAGTATTTGATGCCAAATTAATGAATGGTAGAAGCAAAGATAACAATAAATTGAGTGTGATTGAGGGTTCTATTCTGCAATTAAGCTATTAATAGAAATAGAAAAACTTGGACAAGAAGGAGGGCAATAAGGCGTAGAGTTAACCATAGAATTAAAAATCTACACCTATTCTTCAAATATCTTGCTTTGTTAGTTCTTGTTATTTATCAACTATCTTGACTGCACTTTGCTATTTTTTTCCAAATTAAGTTATTTTACTCAATGACACAACTGTTTTTATTAAAACTTTCCGGTATTTTGTCCCACTTTTTGCTACCATAAACAACAGCTGGCTTGCTTCTGTCCCCACAGGTTTCCTTGTCATTCATCGCCCTCTGCTCTATTGATTAAATGACTTTTTGTGAATTTGAATTCAATCTAACACCTTCTTTTCTAAAAGGTAGACTTAGACAAAAGATGCTGTTTCTGGGGCCAATTAGATTGTGGCACAGTAGATGCTTTGTTCAAAATCTATAATGATTGTAATAACTGGATCAATTATGTAGCCATCTGCATTGATTGGTAAGACTGCTGACAATTCGAATTGAATGTCATTTTG
>SJYC01113402.1:0-10590 GCA_006408675.1 Madoqua kirkii
TAAGCAAGTTCCATTAGTCAATGAATGACAGGAAAGCCTGGAGTGCTACAGTCCATTGGATTGCAAAGAGTTGGACACAAATGAACGACTGAACAACAATGACAAGACAGACAGTTAGGTATACAGGCAGACAGACTGATATCAATTTAAAAGGACACTGAACAAATCCTTGTCAAGTATTCCTAAAAATCATTATAAGTGACCACCTCAATATCTCATGATTCTACCAAACCCAAATTGTCCAAACCATACTCATTTTCCTATCTCAACACAAAGCCTATATATATACATATATATAATGTGTATATATATATATACAAGCTAATACAAAGTCTATATTTATGTGTGTATATACATATATATATATATATATTTAGAGAGAGAGAGATAGAAATTCTTCTCGAATATAACTTCTGACAATTTTATACACATTATCTTATAAAAATCTATAAGGAAGTGTGATCTTCAAAAACATTGAGTCATTATGCTCTAGCAAAATATTTAAATAAACTATATATTTCAATTTAAAAAGGAAATCAGAAATTCAAAATAAGATATTAGCATAGTACTAATCCACGACCAAGGATGAGATGGTTGGATGGCATCACGGACTTGATGGACGTGAATCTGAGTGAACTCTGAGAGATGGTAATGAACAGGAAGGCCTGGCGTGCTGCGATTCATGGGGTCACAGAATCGGACACGACTGAGCCACTGAACTGAACTGAACTGAACTGAATCCATAGAATTAAATAATATGTACTTTCTTCCACTGTTATATTTATGTACAATTTAGAAAAATATTCTCTTCCCATGACTGATCAAAAACATTTTGTCACATTTTAAAATTATTAAACATAACATATATTTTGGATCATTTATTCACTTTTGAGGTATTTTTCTAAGACATTTTTCCTCCAAACGCTGAAGAAACTATGTTCAAATGTAACCATACCCCTGTTCTTTTTAAAAATGTCCAAAGAAAAATGTCCTCAATATCACTGCCCATTTATTTTGATGTATCTTAAGGTATATTCCTATTTGGAACCAGTCTGTTGTTCCATGTCCAATTCTAACTATTACTTCCTGCATAGAGGTTTCTCAAGAGGCTGATCAGGTGGTCTGGTATTCCCATGTCTTTCAGAATTTTCCAGTTTATTGTGATCCATATAGTCAAAGGTTTTGGCATAGTCAATAAAGCAGAAGAAGATGTTTTTCTGGAACTCTTTTTCTTTTTCAATGATCCATCAGATGTCGGCAATTTGATCTCTGGTTCCTCTGCATTTTCTAAACCCAGCTTGAACATCTGGAAGTTCATGGTTCACATATTGCTGAAGCCTGTCTTGGAGAATTTTGAGCACTATTTTACTAGCATGTGAGATGAGTGCAATTGTGCAGTAGTTTGGGCATTCTTTGGCATTGCCTTTCATGGTTTTGGAATGAAAACTCACCATTTTTAGTCCTGTGGCCACTGTTGAGTTTTCCAAATTTGCTGGCATATTGAGTGCAGCACTTTCACAGCATCATCTTTCAGGATTTGAAATAGCTCCACTGGAATGCCATCACCTCCACTAGCTTTGTTCATAGTGATGCTTTCCAAGGCCCTCTTGACTTAACATTCCAGGATGTCTGGATCTAGGTGAGTGATCATACTATCATGATTATTTGGTTCGTGAAGATCTTTTTTGCACAGTTCTTCTGTGTATTCTAGCCACCTCTTCTTAATATCTTCTGCTTTTGTTAGGCCCATACCATATCTGTCCTTTATCAAGCTCATCTTTACATGAAATGTTCCCTTGGAATCTCTAATTTTCTTGAAGAGATCTCTAGTCTTTCCCAAATATCAATAACCTCAGTTATGCAGATGACACCGCCTTTATGGCAGAAAGTGAAGAGAAACTAAAGTGCTTCTTGATGAAAGTGAAAGATGAGAGTGAAAAAGTTGGCTTAAATCTCAACATTCAGAAAATTAAGATCATGACATTCTGTCCCACCACTTCACGGTAAATAAATGGGGAAACAGTGCAAACAGTGTCAGACTTTATTTTAGGAGGCTCCAAAATCACTGCACATGGTGATTGAAGCCATGAAATTAAAAAAAATGCTTTCTCCTTCAAAGGAAAGTTATGACCAACCTAGGTAGCATATTGAAAAGCAGAGACATTACTTTGCCAACAAAGGTCCATCTAGTCAAGGCTATGGGTTTTCCAGTGTTCATGTATGGATGTGAGAGTTGGAGTGTGAAGAAAGCTGAGGGCCGAAGAACTGATGCATTTAAACTGTGGTGTTGGAGAAGACTCTTGAGAGTTCCTTGAATTGTAAGGAGATCCAATCAGTCCATCCTAAAGGAGATCAGTCCTGGGTGTTCATTGGAAGGACTGATGCTAAAGCTGAAACTCCTATACTTTGGCCACCTCATGCGAAGAGCTGACTCATTGGAAAAGGCTCTGATGCTGGGAGGGATTGGGGGCAGGAGGAGAAGGATGAGATGGCTGGATGGCATCACCAACTCGATGCACATGAATTTGGTTTAACTCCAGGAGTTGGTGATGGACAAGGAGGCCTGGCGTGCTGCAATTCATGGGGTCACAGAGTTGGACACGACTGAGCAACTGAACTAAACTGAACTGAATTGAGGTAGATAAGACTCACTATCCTGATTTGATGAAGTAAAGAATTCACATAAAATTATAGACACTGAATTAAGTTCCTTTTTAAATTATCACACACATTTTATTGTTTCCTATTTATACTTTGTTGCTTGAATATTAATCATAAAAAAGCAGAAAAGGGATAATTATATTGTCCATTCCTAGCGAATTATTTCATTAAAACAGAACAAGGATTCTTTAAGGAAATACTGTCTTAATGTAGCAGCTCATGCATGTAATCATTACTTTCTATGAAAGTAGAAGCCTGATGTAGAATACAATTTAAATTGCTATTCTCTCGCATATTTTCTTAAAAATTCAATATATAATGGCTTAAAGTACATTAGGTTTCCCATAGAAAAGGAATAAAAATTTTCGCTTAATATGTCTGCTCGAATCTCATACATGCACTATTATTTCTGAATATGATTGGCAGAACTTATAGACTTCTCTCTCAAGTCTTACCTTTAACCTTTCTTTTGACTATCAACAGTCTTATGTTAGTATCTGGTGGTCAGACCACTACCTATGAATCGCTATCACTCAAAAGGCATAATCGAGTAATCACGATAAAAGAGAGAGGTAGTGCACTGGGAAGCAGAAGGTCTCTTTTTAGGTGTTATAAAAATGGAGAATGAAAAGAAAGGCCCTTCTGAGTAACAACAAATACAATCATCTCAGTACAGCATCCCAGTGCTCGGGTCCTATCTCCTTATTCACTCCCTCCACTCTTATCTGCATTCTCAGTGCCCTGAAATTAGCTAGCTGTCCTCAGAAAGCCTACCACAGATCCCACATTTGGAGAATTATGATAAATTTTATATACAGTCTTGACATTCATAGCAATATAGTAACGTGGTTAAGGGTCAGACTATATGCTTTAGAATCTCTATTTCTAATTTTTACTATTAATAACTATGGAACTTTATTTCACCAAGCCTCAGTTTTCATCTTTGCACATTTAGGACTTGTTCTGTTATTCAATGAAGTATTTTATGTTAAGGTCCAGACACAATAAAACACTCAATATGTATTAACTATCATTAGTTATTGTTCTTATTAGCTTTTTAGTTAATAACTTAATAGGAAAATATTAATTATTTTGATGGAGGATATTATTTACATTGCAAATATGTGGTAGAATATAAGAACTTTCTGAAATATCAGATGTGAGAAACTTGAAAGTGGAAGGCCAGAACATTTCCCAAATTTATTGACAGGTTTGGTGTTGATAACATTAAAGGAAATAGTTGAAGTAGGCTTGTGTTTTGGGACAGAAGCAAAATGAATGTGGTTGGTTTGGAGTGTGATTTGACAGCACCGTGAAATATTAAGATAGTCATCAGTGATGAATATGGGGAATACGCAATTGGTTCAGATGCCCTTTTAAGTTGATAGTAAGAGAATTCCCCATGGTATGTGAATTGTTTTCTTTTTTTACATAGACAGTATTTTTTTACTTGAATTTTCTCACTTCTTTCTCCAAACTTATTTTTTTTAATGAATTTTAATTCACCATGTTAAAGAAAATACCCTATGCCATTTAAGTCCCTGGAATTTGATCAGGGACTTTTTTTATAGGGAATTCTAGAGTCCTTCAGTTTTAAACACTTACAACTGTTCTTATCTGATACCATATAACTATACTGTTTTATGACTGGGATGTTGAGAAGTGAAACATCACTTCATCTTCATTATATGTCACAATTTGTCCTTAAGGCTCTAGAGTATTGCTGTTTGAACCCCCAATATATATATATATATATATTCTGTGAATACATAACCTTTTCAGGTTCTAACAAAAATGTTCAACACATTAGGTCTTAAAACACTTACTCACTCATTATATAATGAAAACATAATAATGTTTCTGGATCTCTGACATGCTCTGGTTAAACAATGCTAAACAAAACACATTGTCAACACACCCTGCTGATATAGAAGTAGCCCTTGAGAGGCAAAACCAGTTGTAAATAATAATGCTGAAATTAATGTATTTATTCCCTCAATTTACTCAACAGATATTTATTTATCTCATCCAGTACATATTTATTTGGTTCCTGTTCCAGATACTGCTATAGAGATGTAAATAAAACAAAATCCCTATGTATGTGGAGTTCAAATTCTATTATAAAAGTTAATAACACAGGGAGCTCAGCTCTGTGCTCTGTGATGACCTTGATGGTTGGGATGGAGAGAGGAAGGCTGCTCCCAGAAGGAGCTATATGTGCAAACATATGTGCATACATGTAACTGCATCACTTAGTTGTACAGCAGAAATTAATGCAGCATTTTAAAGCAAGTATACTCCGATAAACAATAGGCAATGACAATAAGCAAATTAACAAAGTATTTTGAATCAAAAATAAAGAGTATTTTGAAAGAAAAGAGAATAACAAGGAGAATTACTCAATGGGGAAAAGAAATCAGTCTATTTCTTCCATTAACATTCAGATTATGAATTCTTGCTAAGCATTATTTTTCATTTTATCTCTGTGACTATATTTTAAAAAATACCTAGAAGTTCAATATCATTTGATGCTATGGAGAATTGGGTGGGCTTAACACAATAAATAGACATTTGAGTGCAACACAACTAGGTACACGTGTGTGTTAGTCACTCAATCATGTCTGACTCTTTTCATCCCCATGGACTACAGACACCAGGCTCCTCTGTCCACGGAATTCTTCAGGCAAGAATACTGGAGTGGGTTACTGTTATCTGAATAATTTCAAAAATTAAGGGATCTTTTAAAATCCATTCTTCACTTTCATGTGCAAAACAGAATGAGAAATTGAACTATCTCTTTCATAAGACATATTTTCAGATTCCTTCCTTTATTTTCAGTACTTTGTCACACTTGCTTTTATTTTCTAGTAATATCTCTAGAATTTTAATTTATCCATCATGTGGTTTTAAAATAAAATCTGCCTTAAGTAATAATGATACTATTTCTATATCATACTTTCTTTCTATAAATATATATGATTCTGGCAATAAACACATAATGGCCAATTCCATCCCTGATATTTAGTAGGTTTTGGAAGTACAAAGAAAATCATATTTTGTCCATATTATTCATTATGCCAAAGTGTAGTGTAGGAAAATGTTTTCCAAAGCACTGCCTGTAACGTCATGAAGGTGCACCATAGAAAGATCCAAACTGATGAACTAGTATTAAATGTAGTGCATGAGTGCATCCTCAGTCATGCCCAACTCTACAACTCTGTGGACTGTAGCCCACCATGCCTCTCTGTCCATGGATTTCCCAGGCAAGAATATTGGAGTGTGTTGCATTTCCTCCTCTAGGAGAGTTCCTTAACTCAGGGATCGGACCCATGTCTATTGTGTCTCCTGCACTGGCAGGTGGATATTTACCAATGTGCCACCTGGAAGGCCCCTGCTTAATGTAGTAAAAATTAACTAATTCATGTAGTAACAAGGTATAGTCTATATAAGAAGCTATGAAAGTTATATTGAAAATGTGGCATTACTGAAACTCCAAAAAATAATGAAACTGAAAGAAAGGTATGATATGGGAAGATAGGACATTTGAAATTTTTACTTTATTCTATGAATTTGGTAAAAGCTCACCAAATGCATTAGCATATCTGGTTTCATCTTTGGGGTTCACCACATATTTCTAGACATAGTTTATTAACACCTTAAGTTTTTAAAGTTTGGGTATTTAGCATAATGTATGCAGAGTATATCATGCAAAATGCCAGGCTGGATGAGGCACAAGCTGGAATCAAGATTGCTGGGAGAAATATCAGTGACCTCAGATACGCAGATGACACTACCCTTGTGGCAGGAAGTGAAGAAGAACTAGAGCCTCTTGATGAAAGTGAAAGAGGAGAGTAAAAAAGCTCAACACTCAGAAAACTAAGATAATGGTATCTGGTCTCATCTTCATGGCAAATAGATGAGGAAACAATAGAAACAGTAGCAAACTTTAATTTGGGGGGACTCCAAAATCACTGCAGCCAATGAAATGGTGACTGCAGCCATGACATTAAAAGACTCTTGCTCCTTGGAAGAAAAGCTATGGCCAACCTGGACAATATATTAAAAAGCAGATATATTACTTTACTGAAAAATGTCCATCCAGTCAAAGCTATTATTTTTACAGTAGTCATGTGTGGATATGAGAATTGAACTGTGAAGAAACCTGAGCACCAAAGAATTGATGCTTTTGAACTGTGGTGTTGGAGAAGACTCTTGAGAGTCTCTTGAACTACATGTAGATCCAACTAGTAAATTCTAAAGGAAATCAGTCCTGAATATTTGTTGGAAGAACAGACATTGAAGTTGAAGCTCTAATACTCTGGCTACCTGACATGAAGAACTGACTCACTGGAAAACACCCTGATCTGGGAAAAATTGAGGGTAGCAAGAGAAGAGGATGATGGAGGATGAGATGCTTGGATGGCATCACCGACTCAATGGATATGAATTTGAATAAACTCCAGTAGTTGCTGATGGACAGGGAAGCCTGGCATGCTGCAGTCCATGGGCTTGCAAAGAGTTGGACATGACTGAGTGACTGAACTGAATTTAACTGAACTGAAGAGTAATATACAGATCATGCAGTTCATGAAAATCATGTTGTTTAAAAATCAGAACACAATTATTGTTAGCTTTACAAAGTATCGCACTGCTTTAGGGACAAAAATTTTGGCAAAGTACCTTTTGACATGAAGATCCAGAGTAAGGTTGGATTAGTTGTAATAAAAGGGGAGTGGGGGGAAAATCCATCAGATTCTGATGGTGACTGCTTAAGACTACTTGATAATAACAGAAAAACTGTGAAGAGGGAATGGATATACATTAGGGGGAAGTTACAAGGGATATAGGAGTTTATTAATGCATGAAACAAGGCATTCATAAATAGGCTGCTACATCTCTAGAAAAATACTAATTCTAAATATTTGCCTCATTGTATACAATGATTAAAACTACAAGGAGAAATTGTATAAAATTTGCAGAGCATTTACAAATAATGTTCCTTGTAAATAATTATGTTTCTAAGGTAGTTTATTTTATTTCTTTCAGTCAACACTCTGCTAAATACTCTTTATGACTTGAAAGAAAGTTTTCTTAGCTTACTGCAGAAAAGAATTGTTATGCTATAGCTGATATAAGAGAACAGTGTAGTACGCTAATGTTTCCCATAAAAATTAATTTGAACTTTTACATTTAAATAACTTTCTTAATATTAATGATTCTAAGGTTATATTCAATATATTTAATTGACTATACATTCAATATTATTGCTTATAATTTCTCCTTTACATAATTTTCTATTCTTCTTTTTGTTTCTGCTTAATATTGGACTAAACATTAGTGACAAATTTATCCCAATAAAATGTCATTTTATCATGATTTTTAGTTTTCTGCAAAGTATCTTTAAGAACCTAGTCAGAACAAATCCTTATTCTTGCTGTGCCAGTTAAATATTCAAAATCTGTCCCCCACTTCCCATAATAATAGAAGCTGAAGAAACTGGCAGACTGTTTTTCTTTACTTTAAATTTAACAAAATAAGATTAATTGTTAAAGTAATTAACAAGGAGATGAGGTGAAAAGTAGAAATAATATAAAACCTGGTAGAGATTGTCAATTTAACAAATGATCTGTGAATTACAAAGTATTTTATTATCAAATATATCCACCCTACCTTCTGTGGAATGCTGTTAGAAAGCAGTTGTCTTTAAGAGTTTGTGTTGTTAGTGTTATTCTCTGGGTGGGGGGATATGTTTTCCATAATCAAGACCCCAAAATAAAATTTTCTTCAAAGTTCTTTTTTAAAATAAACATATATTGAAAGAATTGCATGATAATATGATGCAAAGAGTTGACTCATTGGAAGAGACCCTGATGCTGTGAAGACGGACATGAGTTTGAGCAAACTTTGGGAGATAGTGAAGGACAGGAAAGCTGGACATGCTGCAGCTCATGGGGTCGAAAAGAGTCAAGCAAAACTTAGCGACTAAACAACAACAAATTCAAGACATAACAATGAGACTGAAGTGTTCAACAGAGAGGAAGAATTTGAGAATGAGAATGCTAATTAGAGACTTTTAAATTTGCATATTCTGAAAGATCAGCTCAAAGTGTTATTACTTGCAGAATTCTGATTGCCTAGTCTTGGCATCACCACTGTCATTTGTACACAAATGGCCTAGGAAAATGGCATAACCAATTGCCCATGTGACTCTTGTCTGTACTGGTCTTCATTAGTCAGACCACTGGTGTAATTGAGATAATGACCCCCTGCATGATCAGCTGCTGCATGGCAAAACTTACCTAATGTTTTTAATTTCAAAAATCAAGTCAAGCGATGCTGAAAGAAAATTAAAAGTATTATTTAAAAGACAATTTAAGGGGGGGAGGTGGGATGTATGATAGTTGTCAGGCGGGTGTTTACTCCTTGGTTCTGTCTGGTCACAACAAAGATTTGGAGTGACGAACATTAAAGCCCTTGTCGTGTCATAGCTCTCGGGTCTTGGACAAACCATGTTATAGCTTTCAGGTCTCAAACAGACTGTGTTATAGCTCTTAGACAAATCAGTGTTACAGCTCTGTGTTATAGTTCTATTTTATTTAGATCATAGCAGGAAAATCTATCTTCGAGGCATGAGGGTATGTCGAACCAAAGATGTGAAGAGAAGAGTGCCCCCAGTGCACTGGAGAGAGAGAGGGAGACCCCCAGCCCTTTGGCTGCTCTTTTTATATGTCTTTTCATCTCTGCGGGCTTGCACTATACAAATTGGGCTAGCCAGGAGTGTTGTTTCTTCTACCTGAGGTCCTCACTCTGGTCCTCAGAACCTCCTTTGTTCTATTTTTCTGGCCTTTTCCTTCCTTGTTTTTCAGCCACTATCATTCTAGACTCCTTTGTCCTATTCTAACTACCTAACATTCCCCCCTCAATAAGTGGGAGACCAAATTTTTTGGGAATAGGGGCTTTGAGGTCTCTCTGGCTACTTTCTGCTGAACAGGGATAGCTGGAGGCATAGGGACTCCTCCTCATGCTGGTCTCAAGCATCAGAGTTCTTATAGCAGTGTCCATCTAAGGGTGAGTGATATTTTCTGTGGTTAGCTGTAGTTTTATATATCAGGTTGAACTGGCACTGCATGCTGTAGCTTGTTGGCCAGGCAGAGACAAAATGGGTTAGACAATTGACAATACACGGAGATATCATAAGAAGCATCAATATGGTCATACAAGGATTAACAGGGGAATTAGCCAATTTCAACTTTCCCATCACCAGAAGAAGGATCCCCTAAAGATATTGTAGCCACCCCAAGAAATCTCCAGCACATTCTTTGAGGTTCAGTAGGATCCAGAATGCATTCTTAAGCACTATGAGACTTTTTTTAACTTAGCTGGAGGTCAGTTCAGTTTAGTCACTCAGTCGTGTCTGACTCTTTGAGACCGCATGAATCGAAGCACGCCAGGCCTCCCTGTTGATCACCATCTCTTGAAGTTCACTCAGACTCACATTCATTGAGTCTGTGATACCATCCAGCCATCTCATTCTCTGTTGTCCCCTTCTCCTCCTGCCGCCAACCCCTCCTAGCATCAGAGTCTTTTCCAATGAGTCAACATTCGCATGAGGTGGCCAAAGTACTGGAGCTTCAGCTTTAGCATCATTCCTTCCAAAGAAATCCCAGGGCTGATCTCCTTCAGAAGGGACAGGCTGGATCTCCTTGTAGTTCAAGGGACTCTCAAGAGTCTTCTGCAACACCACAGTTCAAAAGCATCAATTCTTTGGCACTCAGCCTTCTTCACAGTCCAACTCTCACATCCATACATGACCAGGGGAAAAACCACAGCCTTGACTACATGGACCTTCATCGGCAAAGTAATGTCTCTGCTTTTGAATATGCTATCTAGGTTGGTCATAACTTTTCTTCCAAGCAGTAAGCATCTTCT
>SJYC01113403.1:0-10159 GCA_006408675.1 Madoqua kirkii
AACATGTAACTATTGTGTTACATGTAACTATGTGTTATATCTGCTTGGGGCTAGACTTTGAAAGGACTGCAAAATTCTGCAGTGATATCTTGGAACCCTAATCTGTCATGTATAAAACAAAACAGAGAAACGTGGTGATGGCACTGAAAAGGAAAAGTGCCCTGTTGAGTCCAATTTTGCAGCCATGTCCAACAAATTGTTAAGCAGAGACATGAGGGAGGAAACCAGCATGGAAATTGATCGTTCATTCTCAAGCACTCCAGTTTATGATACATAAATTAGACACAAACTTTCTAGCCAAGCTTTCTCTGACTTTCTGTCTCAAAAATGATGACCACATGTGTTCAAACCCATAGACTGTGCCACAGCAATAGTGAACCCTGAAGCGAACCATGAACTTTGTGTGGCTATGATGTGTCAACATGGGTTCATCAATTCAACAAATGTAGCCTCTCTAATGGGAGAAGTTGACAAAGGGAGGAAGTTGTGCATGTGTGGAAGCAGAGGGTATATGTATATACACAAGCAGTGTGTGTTTCTTCTTTTCAGTTCTGCTGTGAGTCCAAAGCTGTGCTAAAAATAAAGCCTTAATTTAAGAAATCAGGAGAAAAATAATTTTCCAAAACCAAATATCTAAAATTTGCATGATTTAAAGACAGTTTATTCTTGTTAAAATTTGTTAAGGAATTATATTTTGAGACGAAAAATTAAGTAGGAATATGGTTTTGAAACAAAGGGAATTTTTGAATGTTTGAAGCCTTTTTAAATCTGAAACCTGAAATGCAGAGATTACTTTGAACACCCAGAATATTATTCTTATAATGAAATAATGAAATACAAAAATTAGATGTATAAAATTAGATATAATGAGCTTATCTAGTTTACTTGTATATATGGACTCATACAACTAGTAAGTGAAATCAAAAATACAAATTGTTATCGAATAAACCTTTAAAATATATAACCTTGCAATAATACCAATGTTATAGTTCCCAAGCTGTGTGTGGATTCTAGCTTGAGAAACTGTTTCAACTAATTCATTTGGTTTACAAGGTTAAATTATTGTTATTATATAATCTTTTTCCAGTATGCAAAATCTAAGCTTTTATAATGCTAATTATAAAATAACATGAAAACAGACGTGCTTCCAGGCAGTAAACTATGTATATATTGGACAAAATGTCTCATCAAAATATTTCTTTTATCCCCTTGTAACTGATAAGGTAGCTGTAGTTGCTAAAGGTAGATGTTTTATTACCATATTACAATGTATGTAAATGGACTGTCAAAAAGCAGAATTTGAGAAAGTAGTCCAGAGAAGTGACTCTACTTAAGTGTAAAGGTCAGCAGAGATCCATAGATGTCTGACCACTTTGATGAGAATAGGGTGGGTTTGGGAACAGAGAAACAATGAAAAAATGCAATTTACTAATCTGAAAGGCTGTTACTACCCTGGAAACTAAATTAATATCTCTGGGTAGTTGAATTTCACATGAATATCTACATGAAAAATTGTATTTTCAAAGCACTGGGAAATTCAAAGTCTAAAAATTTTGTATGAAAAATTACCCTTCTATTATATTGTTAGGATACATTCCCCTAATGAGTAATGAAGTAGAACTGTTTTCATCAAATCTTTTTAATCTTAAATAATACCAAGATCATAATATAAGTTCAACTATATTAACAATATGACTAAGGATCATAATCACACAACACACAATCTCTTGATTTGAGTACATTCCTAATGGACTTCTTTCTAATGTGACAAGATACATTCGACAAAAATAATTTGACTTAAGATTTTGTTTAAAAAATGTTTTGTTTTGTTTTGTTTCTTGCTGAAGAAATGATTTCACTTGCTTTCACCACATATGATGCAGGTAGTAAATTAGTAATGTAAATTATCAATGTGAGTCTTTTAATTTAAGTTGTTTTTTTTTTTTTTAAAGAAGTCATATTCTAAGTACCTTGACAAATATATTTTTCCCTTAGGTTTTCTTGGAAACAACTAACAAAACACATTTAACCACAAATTATTCCTGCAAGCATTATGTAACAATTCATATGATAAAGCAAGCTGCAGCAATGAGATACATATTCTAATAAGGTGTTTAGATTATATTCCCAATGCATACTTGCAAGTGTTTGCCAAAGTAAATTGAGCTGGAAAGTTATCATTTTCTTGTTACTGATAGAGTTCATCTATATTCACTTGCATTTCCTTTTTAATATACATTTTACTATCAAATTCCTTCAATCTCTTTTCTTTCTCTGGACTAACCTTCTCCTACTCTCTCTCATTATAATGGTCTTAGAGAGCAAAGCATATCTTATGAACCCTTACAAGGGTGCTGAGAAAGATAATTAATTTTCATATTTTTGTTCCCAAATGTTAATCCCATTTTAATAAACATAAACTGAAAACTGTATTTATTTTCTTTAAATGATTACATATGCCCTAGTCCTTCAACTTGTTCAGTTAACATCTGACATCAAGAGTACCTAATTTTGTATAAACCTTTATAAGCATAAATAAAAATAAGAAAGCTGGGTAAAGTTCTGCATACATAATACAGTTGTAATAATTATCACATTGATTTCCAGTTATTCATTTTTGTATCACAAATCTGTAATGAAAAGAACATGTATTATTCATGTTCGGTATCACCAAGGCAAATCTCAGTGTCTGCTACACTGAGTTCTGTAAAAATCATGGCTGAATAAATGGATGGGTGGATGGGTTGTTGGATGGATAGATTGTTGAGTGAACAGCATAATGCATTAACTCCACTCAAAAAGAAAATTCTGATGGAAAACTAGATTCCAGATATAAAAATGCTACATAGCAGTATATATTGTCAGAGAAATAAAGTGTCATAATACTTAGCATAAATTTGGCCCACTTTTGTTCAGCATAAGCATAAACTAATTATATATAAGAAGGCATGTGAAGTAATTCTGAAATACAATACAGAATAAAATCTTTAAACTCTTTGATGTCATCTCTCAAAAAGCAGCACTTAGACATGCATACAATTATGCAAGTCAATCATTTACAAAGAGAAGCAAAAAACCACCCTGCGGAGGCAGAAATTTAATAAGAATCAACAATTAACCTTATTTCATCTATTCAAACATCTTAGATTTTGAAATATAAGTTTTCACACTGCACAATATCCTTTGGAATTTAGAGTGATGACACTAAGGAAAAGGAACCATTATTCTCCCCCATTCAAAGCTATTGAAAGGAACAGCAAAAATCAAAGAGTTATATATAGTTTTAAAGGGTTGTCATAACAATACATTTCACCTGACTGCTCAGGATTTTTTCCATGTGCCATGTGATGTAGCCCTCCTGTTCACATTCACCTATATTTTATTCATCCTCACACTATGACACTCAGGTAGAACTGCATTCTGTCCTTATAAATGCTCATGAAAGATGAAGTTGGCATTCACTCATGTGTGAATTCTCCAGATTCTCAGTAAAGTGCCCACCTGGCCAAGCTGTTTAATTTACATTCACAGAGAACACCTATGCCTATATAAAGGAGAACACTTTTATGCCAAAAAGCACCTTATATTATCACTGTTAACTTCCATACCTCAAAACTGATTCTACCCTCACAAATAGTTTATTCATTTTCATCACACAGTTCTTCTCTCCAGAAGTTGTGCAAAGCTCTACAAAGCTTGGCTGGAGTATCAGTTACTGAGAAAAACTGAGGGATCCTTTGTCAATTATCCAGACAAAACAGCTTCATCATTCTCTCTCAGCTGTAAATTCTGATGCAACTTGATTCATAGGCGGTCTCACACAAGCTAATCTGACATTGACATTTATTGAAGAAATATTTATTGTACTGGACACTGTACAAGGCACACGGAACAAAACAATAAACAGAAAATACATACATTACTGAGACTGAGTGAAGGTCAGATAGAGAGTTAAATTAATATACAAAAAATATATATCAAAAAGTGAGCAGTATGTGGAAGACAGAAACAAGAGAGTAGAATACCTTTCAGAGAGACTATACTGTGTTCTAGATAACATAATATTTGCATGCCCTATTACTAAAGGAAAGACAATTCTCAGACATGTTCAACCTTTAGTAATATGTTTCACTTGGAGAAACAGTGTCCAGCACAGAAAAGATGGGGGCGGGGGGAAATGTTTGCTTGTAGGAAAAAAACCCAACGTCACTGTCAGAATCTGAGTATTCTGAGCCATATAAATGGAGGAACTATCTGTCTAATGAAATAGAAGAAGTGTCAACAGCAAAGAACATAGCTAACAAACCTCCGCAGAATTACAAATATTCATATCATGAAAGAATATTTATGCTGAAAAACGGAAGATGAAAAAAGGAAGTTACAACTTCAGAAAACAAAGAAAAGACCTTCCAATATGGAAAGAGACCTTAAATGAATTAGTGAATAAACTCTAGCTATTGTGCTCATTACTTTGCCAACAGAGGTCCATCAAGTCAAGGTTATGGTTTTTCCAGTAATCATGTATGGATGTGAGAGTTGGACTATAAAGAAAGCTGAGCACAGAAGAATTGATGCTTTTGAACTGTGGTGTTGGAGAAAACTCTTGAGAGTCCCTTGGACTACAAGGAGATCCAACCAGTGATCCTAAAGGATATCAGTCCTGAATATTCATTGGAAGAACTGATGCTGAAGCTGAAACTCCAATACTTTGGCCACCTGATGCAAAGAACTGACTTAGTCGAAAAGACACTGATGCTGGGAAAGAAGGTGGGAAGAAAAGAGGACGACAGAGGATGAGATGTTTGGATGACATCACCAACTCAATGAACATGATTTTGAGTAAACTCTGGGAGTTGGTGATGGACAGGGAGGCTTGGCGTGCTGCAGTCCACTGGGTTGCAAAGAGTCGAACACGACTCAGCAACTGAACAGAACTGAACGGACTGTGCTCGTGCTCAGTGCTCAGTTGTGTTTGACTCTTGTGACCCCACAGTCTGTAGTCCACCAGGCTCCTCAGTCCATGGGATTCCCCAGGCAAGAATACTTGAGTGGGTTGCCAGATCCTCTTCCAGGGAATACAAGGATCCTAACTGGGAATAAATTCAGTGCATTCTAGGAACATAAAGACCAGTATGATGCTTAAGAATGCAGTGGTATTAAAAGAGGAAAGAGAGTTACAAAATGTCCAGAAATACCAGGGTAAAGAGGTGCGGCTTTATTTTACAATGACAGACATCTACTGGATAACTTTAAGTAAGGTTGTGACAACAGTTCAGTTCTTTAGTCGTGTCCAACTCTTGGCAATGCCATGGACTACAGCCCATCAGGCTTCACTATCCATCACCAACTCCCAGAGCCTGCTCAGTCATGTCCATTGAGTCAGTGATACCACTCAACCATGTCATCCTTTGTCGTCCTCTTCTCCTACCTTCAATCTTTCCCAGCTTCAGGGTATTTTCCAGTGAGTTGGTTCTTCACATTAGGCGGCCAAAGTATTGGAGCTTCAGCTTCAGCACCAGTCCTTCCAATGAATATTCAGGACTGATTTCCTTAACGATGAACTGGTTTGATCTCCTTGCAGTCCAAGGCATTTTCAAGAGTCTTCTCCAACACTGGAGTTTAAAAGCATCAATTGTTCGGCATCCAGCCTTCCTTATGGTCCAACTTCTACACCCATACATGATTGTTGGTAAAACCATAGCTTTGACTAGACAGAATTTGTTGGCAGAGTAGTGTCTCTGCTTTTTAATATGCTGTCTAGGTTTGTCATAGCTTTTCTTCCAAGGAGCAAGCATCTTTTATCATCATTCCATTTAGGCTGCCATAAATCAGCTACTTCACTCTCAGTCTTAAATGTTTCTCCTCTGACCCAGACAATTGCCCTAATGTAGCGATCAGATCCCTGCTTCAGTTCCCCCATCTGCCAAGAGCAGGTCCAGTCCTATTAACACTCCTGTTTTTCCCACTAATTTCTTCATCCTACTGAGTTTTGTGTGGTCTTATATATCCTTTCCCAGTGGTCAGGTACTCTTGTCTGCTCTTAACTGGTGTTCTGCAAGCACTTCTGTGAATGAAGGTGTATTCCTAATGTATCCATGAAGGGAGATGTAATCCACATCCACCTACTCCTGCATCATCTTGTTCTCTTTTGCAAGCGTCCTTTAATTTCTGCAAGCGTCTTTTAATTTCATGGCTGCAGTCACCATCTGCAGTGATTTTGGAGCCCCCCAAAATAAAATCTCTCACTGTTTCCATTGTTTCCCCATCTATTTTCCATGAAGTGATGGGACCAGATGCCATCATCTTAGTTTTTTGAATGCTGAGTTTTAAGCCAACTTTTTCACTCTTCACTTTAACTTTAATCAAGAGGCACTTTAGTTCCTCTTCACTTTCTGCCATAAGGGTGGTGTCATCTGCATATCTGAGGTTATTAATATTTCTCTTGGCAATCTTAATGCCAGCTTGTGCTTTATCCAGTCTGGCATTTTGCTTGATATACTCTGCATGTAAGTTAAATAAGCAGAGTGACGATACACAGACTTGATGTACTCTTTTCCCAATTTAGAATCAGTGTCTTGTTCCATTTCCGATTCTAACTGGTGCTTTTTGACCTGCATACAGGTTTTTCAGGAGTCAGGTAAGGTGGTTTTTTATTCCCATCTCTTGAAGAATTTTCCAGTTTGTTGTGATCCACACAGTCGAAGGCTTTGATGTAGTCAATAAAACAGAAACATATGTTTTTTTCTGGAATTTTCTTGCTTTGGCTGTGATCCAATTGATGTTGGCAGTTTGGTCTCTGATTCCTCTGCCTTTTCTAAACTTAACTTTAATATCTGGAAGTTCTCAGTTCATGTACTGTTGAGGCCTAGCTTGGAGAATTTTTGACATTATTTTGCTAACATGTGAGATGAGTGCAATTTTGCAGTAGTGTGAACATTATTTGGCATTGCCTTTCTTTGGGACTGGAATGAAAACTAACCTTTTCCAGTCCTGTGGCCACTGCTGAGTTTTCCAAATTTGCTGGCATATTTAGTGTAGCACTTTCACAGCATCATTTTCTTAGGATTTGAAATAGCTCAACTGGAATTCCATCACCTCCACTAGCTTTGTTCCTAGTGATGCTTCCTAAGGCCCATTTCACTTCACATTCCAGAATGTCTGGCTCTAGGTAGTCATCACACCATCACTGTGGCATAGCTTGTCATAATATTTAAAAATAGTAAAGGTCATTTAGGATTCTATGTACAGTTGTACCAGCATGAGACAGAAGAATAAAATCAAGAAGAAGAACTAGGACACTGCTGTGGAAGTTCATGTAAAAAACGATTATGGCTTATGGCAAGGGGATGAAAAAGAGTGAATACATTGTGGAATTGCTATTATAAAATGTGATGACTTAGTTAGATATTGGGTGGTTGGAAAGGGTCATGGATAACTAGCAAATATTTGGCTCTCCCAACTGACAAGATGGTTGTTGAACATTTTCTGAAACAAGGAGGAATGGGCGTAGAGAATACTTCGTTCATGTTAAGTTTAATTTCGTATTAGACATGAAAGGTGTGGCATAAACCAAATTGAATATATGAGGTTAAACTCAGTAAAACGTAAGAGCTGGAAAAAATTTAAACTTCATGTAAATGAAATGAATGGTTATGATAGTTGAGGTAATCACTAACAGAGATGTATAGACAGAAAAAAAAGGAAAAGAGGTCTCTGGGATGATTCATAAGGCAATATAATGTTTGGCTAATTACACGATTTTCCTATCGAAGTTGTAAGATATTACCAAAAACTTAAAGCATTAAAACAAAACAAATTTATTTTTTTTAAAACGTTGGGTATCAGAAGTCTAAAATGTATCAGCAAGTTTTCTGTAGTCTTTAAAAAAGAACTTATTTCCTTGTTTTTTTTCTTCCAGAATCTGTGCATATTCCTTGATACTTGACTGTGCAAAACGCCTACCTCCACTTACATTATCACATCACCTTTTCTGATCCCTTGCCTCCCTTTTTATCTCATAAGATTCCTTTTGGGCTCACTTGGATAAATCAGGGTTTTCTCCCCACCTTGAGATCCTTAACTTGATCACATGTGCAAAGTTATTTTGCCATATAACTTATTCACAGATTCTGGAAACAGTATGTGGATTTAGCTACATGGACTATGAATACAGAGTCCACATACTAGCTTTTTCTGGATATCAATAACCTTTAGAATTACTGTGGAAAGAGGTATAGTCTGGAAAAGAAATTGTTCTAGGATCCAGCAGTAAATTTATGGTATTTTTAAGTTGAAAGGAATATTAAATATCACCTGTTCTCCCAATTATTATACAGATGAGAAAAAGAATACTAGGAATAATTAAATGGAGTTAGGTCTCCATAAATAATGGTAAAACTAGAACTTAAATCTAGGTCACTTATACCTGCAGTTTATAACACTCACTTCATCATAATACATACTAGTGTTTAATAAACTTGTATTGGGTTGTAAACTATCATTTGTCATACTGTTTGAGTTTGAATTTTGGGTCCATTGATTATAAGATATCTGACCCTGGTTATCTCTGTTCCTACTTGTTACCTTTGCAAAACCAAGACAATAATAGCCTAGGAGTAGCAGAAACATTACTTTGCCAACAAAGGTCTGTACAGCCAAAGCTATGGTTTTTCCAGTAGTCATGTACCAGTGTAAGAGTTGGACCATAAAGAAGGCTGAGCATTGAAGAACTGATGATTTTGAACTGTGGTATTGGAGAAGACTTTTGAGAGTGTCTTGAACTGCAAGGAGATCAAAACAGTAAATTCTAAAGAAAATCAATCTTAAGTGTTCATTGGAGGGATTGATGTTCAGGCTGAAGCTCGAATACTTTGGCCACCAAATGTGAACAGTCAACTCATTGGAAAAGACCCTGATTCTGGGAAAGATTGAGAGGACAACAGGATGAGATGGTTGGGTGGCATCACCAACTCAACATACATGAGTTTGAGCAAGCTCTGGGAGATAGTGGAGGACAAGGTTGCTTCAGTCCATGGAGTCACAAAGAATCAGACATGACTGAGCAGCTGACCAACAAGTATCTAATATAGGATTTCTTATATGGATTTCAATATATAAAACTATGAAAATGCTGGGGAAATGAAGGATCAGAAAGGGGATTATGAATGTCCAAGCAGGAGTTTCCATTCAGTCAGTCTGGCAAGATATCCAGCAGTAGAAGTGAAGCTGGGGATTAGGTTTTAAGAAGAGGGAAGCTATGGTGCCTACATACTTTTTGCATCAGTGGATCCACAACCAAGGCCCTAGTGATGGGCCTAGAATGGCTGGCTGATGGACAACTGATCCAATAGTTGGGAAGATAGCCTCTCAGCTGAATGGAAGGCAGCAAGGACATTCTAAAGTCCACTGGTAAATTTTGTCTGTCATGTCTTGGCATGAAAGGGTCTCTTAAAAGTATATCTCACTTCACTTCTGCATTTCAAATCTCACATAAGTTTCTATAGTGGCCAATTTTAACCTGGAACTATATTTATAAAGGGCTTCCCAAGTGGCACAGTGGTAAAGAACTAATTTACAAATGCAGGAGACATAGAGATGTGGCTTCAGTCTCTGAGTTGGGAAGATGGCAATTCGCACCAGTATTCTTGCCTGGAAAATTCCATGGACAAAGGAGCCTGGCTGGCTGCAGTCCATGAGGTCACAAAGAGTCACTCATGACTGAGTACCATCACTATATTAAGAAAGGAATTTCTTGGAAATATATTCCTCAACTTAATTAAGCTGATGCAGTTAATATGCACTTAGTTTTATTGGCATACACAAAATTATTTTTTTTACAAGTGAGAGTCTAATAAATTCAATGCAAAAATCCAATATTTAAAAATTGATCCAAAATTGTCAATTAATGACATTCTTTAAAATTTAAAAAGGTATTTAGAAATAAATTATATAAAAGGCTATATATATATATATATGATGATGATGATATGAAAAGTTTCACTGTTGAAAATTAAAACAGAATCCTTATATATATAAACTGCATTGTTTAAGAAATGTTTTGTACTTTTGGATAATGTATACTCTGTCTCTTATACACATCTGATATACTCTGCATATAAGTTAAATAAGCAGAGTGACAATACACAGACTTGATGTACTC
>SJYC01113405.1:0-10379 GCA_006408675.1 Madoqua kirkii
GATATATGTAGCTATCATTTAGGATATTTTTAAATAACTGCCTAACAAGGAATATAACTAACAAAGGTTTGATCTTTGTCAAATTGTCTCACTTTCCTCTTTCTTTACCATTATGAAGTGAGACTCTGAAGTTATCCAAACTGATCTCTCTCTCTCTTTCCGTATCTGTATTTCTTCTGAGTCAACTACAATAAAGTTTCTAAATATCTCAGTATCTTTATCTAGCACTGTACTATATTCTAAATTTTCCTAATCACTTGTAAGTTAATTTCTTTGTAGTTATAGTAAAGAAGTGATTCATAGTGAAGACCACATAAATTTTTGTAATTCTAGATTCAAAGAGGTCATTTGTTTCCTCTGTGTGTGCTAAGTCACTTCAGTCATGTCTGACTCTTTGTAACACTTTGGACTGTAGCCCACCAGGCTCTTCTGTCCATGGGATTCTCCTGGCCAAGAATAATGGAGTGCGTGTCCACACCCTACTCTAAGGGATCTTCCCAACCCAGAAATCAAACTCATGTCATATAACACATGCACTGCCAGCTGGACTCTTTATCATTAGTGCCACCTGGGAAGCCTCCAGCTACATAAAAACATAGACACCAAAGCCTTAGAAGAGACAAAATTTTTCTTTCCTTTCACATGGTTCACTTAAAATTGACTGTGTCATTCTTGGCTAGAATTAACTAGTTCAGATGCTACTGAATTTTTGACATGACTAAAATAAAAAAGCTTTTAGACCCATAAAGGTTTATTCTTAGCAAAGAGTAGTAAAAAGGAAACAAAACTTATATTGATACCTCTTTTTATATTTCAGTACTTGCTTTCTCAAGGACACAGGAAAATAAGGTAAAATAAAATTTGATCAAATTACTTTGGCCAAAATATGTCTACAATGTATGCATAGAGTTTGGAGTTAATTAGTAGCCAGTACTTAGTTAAAAAAAAATAACTACTTGGAAAATAAAAATTACTGAGTGGCCTCTTTACAAAGTTCAGAGTGCAACCTATGGAAAGTTTATCTCTGAATGATTAAATTCATAATTATCTGTGAAATCATCAAGAATGACTAGAGTTAAAACATTAAGATATTACATTAGTGAATATGGTCAGAGAACGGGTGCTTTATAATCTCATAAGTCAATAAAAAGAAAAACGATTCAGATAATTCATATTTGGCTTTTGGCTGTGTTTTCATTTTGCTGTTGTTGCTTTGTTATATTGAAAATGAAGGCCACTACTGGTCTGAATGGTCTCTTCAATTATAATAAAGAAGAACCAGAGGTGAAGATAACTCAGTAAGCATTAGAAAAGTCTCTGCTCTACCTTAACTTCTATTTATCATCTGTGCAAAATTTACCTCAATGCAAAATAGGAAAGATTGGTCATCTCCTACATAATGGCAAAGTCTTTAATAAAGCTAATTTGCATTCTTTCTAAACCTATTCGAAGGTTTAAGAGCTGCCATCTGAGATGAAAAAGCATGCAATTTTTGAAAAGTATATAATAGATATATGGATGATAAAATACAAATAAAACAAAGAATTTTGTGGTATTAATTATTGTAAAATCAAACCACATTTTATCTGCAATGTTTATCACTAGGAAATTGAATCACCTTTATTTAAAGAGTAATTTTTAGATTAAAGTGATGCATTAAAACAATCAATGAAATACTGTTGATAGGGAAAATTAAAATTCCAAACAAATTTTTTAAACCATGCAACCCTAGAGAAAACAATAATAAGGCTGATTAATTATCAATGTGAGTCCTAGTAAAGTGTACAGACATGACTTTTTCAGTTTAGCTAGATACCATAAAATAATTTTCAGCATCACTGTGAAAGATTGTTAGTGTGTGACTGTGCTGCAGGCTGAAAATACTGATGAGACTATTCCCAGCTATTTATATAATCTACTATTTATGCACTAATCTATGAGATTTCATAATGAGCTTGCATTTTCATACATATTGACTTCTTGTATCTTTTCTTTTCTTTTATTTTCTTTTTAATTTTGAAAGCACATCAAAAGCCTGAAATCCACATCTGATGAAAGGAAAGTTGGTGTTGTTGAAAGACAGTCAAATACATTCTGCGGAATGAAAATATATACCATGAAAATTATTCCCATTTTCTCTGAAGAATATTCTTTCAGAAGCATTTAAAAACTCATGTTGGTTTCTTTTCTTGAAATCATCTGAACGATTGAAAACTCAATAGAGGGCACTAACAGGCTGTTCTGGAAAGCCTTTCATTTCATTGCTTGTGACAATGAAACCAAGCTGAGAAAGCAGTGCTTTTTAGCAGCATAAAGTTGCAGTTGCTGTGGTGGAAAGAACAAAAAGCCTACATTGTTCTTGAGCCAAAAGATAATTTCACAAACCTAATCCTTTACTGATTCACTTCTCTATATGAGATATTATCGTCCACTTCTATGTATTCCCTTTCTAATATACCTAACTTTGTCTGTGGATCTTTCAAATGAAATGTATTTCTAGCTTTAGACCTCATTAGTGATAACTACAGAGCTTCCCAGGTGGTGCAAAGGTAAAGAATCCACCTGCCAATATAGGAGATACAAGAGGCATAGGTTCAATCCCTGTTTCAGGAAGATCCCCTGGAGGAAGAAACTGCCAGCTGCCCTGATATTTTTGCCTGGAGAATTCCATGGACAGAGGAGCCTGGTGGGCTACAGTCCTTGGGTTTGCAAAGAGTCAGACACAACTGGGCACACATGCACTGACAACTAACCTTAACCTAGGAAAATATTTAGCCATGCAGTCAGTGCTTGGTGATCTATATTGATGGAGCTATATCAGGATATTCCCAAATAAGAACTATTTATAAATAATTATGGGTCTTGACAGCCTACCTTTATGTTTTGCTTTTGATGTCAGGTTTTATATTAAACTAATAATGATTATAGAAGGAAATCTATGGTGACATCTAAAATTTAAAATAAGCAGTAGCAATGGTGATCCACAGATGGTTATTTAAACTCTTTGGAACCATAAAACTTGAGTGAGTTTAGGAACACCTAATGTTCCTCAGAATTTATCAAAATTAATGAAAATCTTTCTGATTTTAAGGGAGTTGACTTAGTCAACCATGTGTCCGAAAGCAAGGGAAACGGAACATTCATGAACATTCATGAATGTAGTCCTTACATGAGTTGGTAAGGACTATGAGAACTTCCCTGGTGGCTCAGATGATAAAGAACCTGCCTACAATGTGGAGACCCAGGTTCGATATTGGTTTGGGAAGATCTCCTGGAGAAGGGACTGGCAACCCACTTCAGTATTCTTGCCTGGAAAAATTCCATGGGGTCACAGAGAGTCGGACAAGACTGAGCAACTAACACAACAAAACAAATTTCATCAGCTAGCCATTTTAGCGGATATAAACTAGTGTTATATCATGGTATTCATCTACATTTTCCTTATAAAGATGCTGAATATCTTTGTATATTTTGTCACTTGTAAATATTTTATTGGAAAAATGTCCATTCAGATTCACTGTTATTTTTTGAGTTGGATTATTTGTTCTTAATTCATTGAATCAAGATGTCCTTTATACATTCCAGTTGCAAATATTTTCTTCCATTCTGTGATTTATCTTATCACTTTCTTATTAGCATTCTTTAGAGCCACAAAGGTTTTAAAATAGTCTCTCCTTTCCTTGGTAGTTGTTCTGTTTATTGTCTACAAGTAACTTGATGCATATAAAATGCTATATTAGTTTCCTGGGGCTGCCATAATAAGGTACCACAAATTAAGTGACTTAAGCAACAGAAATTTATTGTTTCACAGTTTTGGAGACTAGACATTCAAAATCAAAATGACAGTAGGCTTAGTTCCTTCTATTATGAAAAATCTATTCCAGGCCTCTCACCTAGTTTCTGTTGGCCCCTTGATAATATTTAGTGTGTTTTGGCTTATAGAAGCATGTAGGATCGCTTAGATCCCTTCCTTCATTTTCATACAACATGCTCTGTGTGTGTGTGTGTGTGTGCGAGTATGTGTCCACTCTTCCTTTACCTAAATGTAACTAATTTTATCAGCAACAATCCTAATTTCAAGTAAGGACACTTAGCTGCTTTGAGTTAGGACTTTTAACATATGGGTTTTTATGGGACACAGTTAATTCACCCCACATCCGGTCCCATCACTTCATGAGAAATAGATGAGGAAAGAGTGGGAACAGTGTCAGACTTTATTTTGGGGGTCGCCAAAATCACTGCAGATGGTGACTGCAGCCATGAAATTAAAAGACGCTTGATCCTTGGAAGAAAAGTTATGACCAACCTAGTTAATATATTCAAAAGCAGAGACATTACTTTGCCAACTAAGGTCTGTCTAGTCAAGGCTATGGTTTTTCCTGTGGTCATGTGTGGATGTGAGAGTTGGACTATGAAGAAAGCTGAGCACTGAAGAATTGATGCTTTTGAACTGTGGTGTTGAAGAAGACTCTTGAGAGTCCCTTGGACTGCAAGGAGATCCAACCAGTCCATTCTGAAGGAGATCAACCCTGGGATTTCTTTGGGAGGAATGATGCTGAAGCTGAAACTCCAGTACTTTGGCCACCTCATGTGAAGAGTTGACTCACTGGAAAAGACTCTGATGTTGGGAGGGATTGGGGGCAGGAGGAGAAGGGGACAACAGAGGATGAGATGGCTTGATGGCATCACTGACTCGATGGACGTGAGTCTGAGTGAACTCCAGGAGATGATGATGGACATGGAGACCTGGCATGCTGCGATTCATGGGGTCACAAAGAGTTGGACACGACTGAGTGACTGAACTGAACTGAACAGCAAATATATTTTCAAATAGATACTTAATTGTACGTACATAGACTTAGTAAAATCTTGAAATTTACATATTTGCAAGGTTTTGTTCATACACTGTATCCTTTGCTTTTAACCATTTCATGTGACCATCAGTATTTATAGCTTATTTCCATGTTGTAAATAAAACATCACTTTCCTGGTGGCTCCCTGGTAGCTCAGTTGGTAAAGAATTCGATTTGATTCCAGAGTTGGGAAGGTCCACTAGAGAAGGGATAGGCTACCCACCCCATTATTCTTTGGCTTCCCTTGTGGCTCAGCTAATAAAGAATCTCCCTGCAATGTGGAAAACATGTGTTTCATCCCTGGGTTGAGAAGATCTCCTGGAGAAGGGAAAGGTACCCGCTCCAGTATTCTGGCCTGGAGAACTCCATGTACTCTATAGTCCATCGGGTCACAAAGAGTCAGACATGACTGAGCAACTTTCACTTTCCTTGGTGGATCAGATGATTGATAGGCTACCCACCCCATTATTCTTTGGCTTCCCTTGTGGCTCAGCTAATAAAGAATCTCCCTGCAATGTGTAAAACCTGTGTTTCATCCCTGGGTTGAGAAGATCTCCTGGAGAAGGGAAAGGTACCCGCTCCAGTATTCTGGCCTGGAGAACTCCATGTACTCTATAGTCCATCGGGTCACAAAGAGTCAGACATGACTGAGCAACTTTCACTTTCCTTGGTGGATCAGATGATGAATAAAGCAACTGATGTCTATAGAGAGATTTTTGATTTGCTTTAGTTTAGTAAGTTTCATGTAACAAAAACACAGGGGTAAAATCTCCCATTTTACATCTTCTCCAGGATCTTTCACATTCTAGAGTGATGTCTATGACTACATTTATCTATTTAAAAGAAAGGTAATACAAGTAAAAGTCAATATATATATATATATATATATATATATATGAATATGTGAGAAATAAGCCTTATAGATAAACTGGCATACATTTCTATTCAATAAGCCTAATGCCTATTTGCTTTGAGTTCTACCCAGCTAGACAACCTGGGACATACAAAAAGAATAAAAAGCATTAAAAGAATAAAAAGTATACATATTCTATGCTTTCAATGTATGTATTGTCTATCAGGGAAGTTAAAAATAATATAGAAAATAATGAATAAGAAAACAAGGTCAGAGAAACTATGATGAATTGCTCAACTGTGTGATTCAGACAGTGGTCAAAGGAGAATTAAATCTAAGTAGATGATATTCTGGGGTGCCTTTATTATTATAATTGAACTTGAATTAGGGCTGATATAAGGGGATGGAGCCTGATGTCATAGAAAGGAGGAGGCATTCCAGTTGAGAGCAAAAACATGACCCAAACTAACAAATTCGAATTATGAATACCTTCTCTGAGGAAGAGTGACAGTTTGAATTACAGAGGATGAAGGAAAAAAGAACTGCAGACTTGATAATTAAAAAATGAACTTTGCAGTTCTCATTTCATTATTTATATTTATTGATTAATAAGTCACTGCACCAAATAACTTTAAGATTCTATACTAATTCCAACACATTCATCCAGAAAAAAGAGAACCACTCTCAAAAACAAAATCAAGTTTTACTTCATGGCATTAAGAAATATTAGAGCATATTCAAAATAATAATTGGAAACACCAATAATTTAAGTGGTTCTTTAATCTACCTACTGAGGAGGTATGGAGTGTGGAACAAGAAAGAGCAAAATTCCTCTCCAAGGAAAGTCAACTCTAATCTGGTGGGTCAGTACTTTAACCTCACAGCCTACTCAATCCATCTCTATTTTTCTGGAACTAACAACAAGGCTGCCAAATGTGATCCATGCACTTGTCCACTAGAAACTGAATGGGAGCCATCAACTCATTTCACACAGGTCAGCAAACAGCAATCAAAGGCTAATGGCTTTCTGTCACCACCAGCCCAGGCTAGGTGCAAAGGCCAACCTTGAGGTCAGAGGCTCTGCATCCCATTACTATCCCAGGAACTGTCTAGTCCCCCTTTAAAAGGCAATTTACTTGGGGCAAAATTGAAAGTACCACCTGATTTGCTGTTTTCTCCGTGCTGCTTTCAAAAATACTGAAAAGTTTCTAAAGTGACAGAACTGATGGGCTGGCCTCTTTGTTAAATGTTTGGCAAGTTTGAGGGAACAATCATGAAAGAACTAATAGAGAAACGTCAAGTCACACAATGACAAGAGGTGAATCAACGTTCAATCCATGACAAAGACTCAGGCTAAAATGTTTTTATAGTCGTTAAGTGTAAAATATAGCCGCACAAAAGTGTTCCCAAGAAAAGCATTTTTTTTTTGTCACAAAGTAACCATTAACTGACATTAGTGATTAGCAGTAGATTGGTTGAAAATTATTACTTTTCTGGCTACATCATTAAAAAATTGAAATTATATGGAGTAGTTTACTTGAGTCTAGAAATGATTTTTTTCAGAAACCATTTGACTCAAACTGTTGCATAAACAAAGTCTATATGTCTTATCATAGACTTTTGGATCACTTTGTCTTAAAATTAATACAAAAACTATCAACAAGTGCAAAATTAAAATTGAAGTGAATATACTCTAAAGTTAATGAAGATTAAGCTTCAGGCACTTTCCTCAAAACGTAGGTCATATCTAAAGCTCTAGTAACTTTTTGATGATTCATTTTGTTATTTTTCTCTTAAAGAAAACCTTTCAAATTATGTAAAACTTAGGCTACATAACTAGGGCGCATCCCTATCAACTGATTAATCCTATCATGAATCTATAAAACCTACAAATACTATATCTAACTGTGCATTCTCAGTCTACACAAAAACCACTAAAAAAAATATTTGAACAGATACTTCTCTGTGGGCCTCTTGGGGGAGACACAGCCCAAATAGTGGTTGCAGCATTTTCTCATATTATTTCACAGCAAAACTGCTCAGGGATCCACACACAAACACAAGTACAAATGCAAATGCAAAGACAAAGGCAGAGTGAAAACAGACACTAAGATCTGGAAAATGCTAAAGAATTCCATTTAAGAAGGAACTGAAAATATCTCATTCACTATGTTTAACTGCAGTTAATAAGATATAAAACTATAGTTAGTTAGAAATTACATGACTTTCAATCAAAAATGTACCAGCTTGTCATTACTGTTTTGAGGTGTGAACTAATTAATAGAATTCATGCTTTACAAGACCCTATGTAATTTATTCTATAATTTATATTCAATAAAAACCATCATAATTTATCACAGCTATTGACTTTTTGCATAAATTATGTATACATGTATGTATTACATATTATTCAAAGGCATATATACATGTATATATACACACTATATGTGTGTGTGTGTGTGTGTGTGTGTGTGTGTATAGGCTTCCCTGGTGGCTTAGAAGGTAAAGAATCTGCCTGTAATACAGGAGACCCATATTTGAATGCTGGGTTGGGGAGATCCCCTGGAGAAGGAAAACCACTGGCAACACACTCCAGTATTTTACCTGGAAAATTCCATAGACAGAGGAGATCAGTGCCGTGCTGAGCACGTAACAGACACACACAACACACACATATGTGTGTGTGTAAGTAAGAACCGAAGAGGGAACAGACTGGTTCAAAATTGGGAAAGGAGTTCATCAAGCTGTATATTGACATACTGCTTATTTAACTTACATACAGAGTGCTCATGCAAAATGCTGGGCTGAATGAGGCTGATGTCAGAATTGAGATTGCCAGGATAAATATCAACAATCTCAGATATGCAGATTATACAAGATTATACAATCCTAACGGCAGAAAGTGAAGAGGAACTAGAGAGCCTCTTGATAAAGGTGAAAGAGTAGAGTGAAAAAGCTGGCTTAAAACTCCACACTCAAAAAGCATCGTGGCATCCAGTCCCATCACTTCATGGCAAACAGGGAAACAGTGACACATATCATTTTCTTGGGCTCCAAAATCAATGTGATTGGTGACTGCATCCATGGAATTAAAAGATGTGTGCTCCTTCAAGAAAAACTATGACAAAACTAGACAGCATATTAAATAATAGAGACATCACTTTGCTGACAAATGTCCATATAGTCAAAGCTATGATTTTTCCACTAGTTATGTATGAATGTGAGAGGTGGATTATAAAGAAGGCTGAGAACTGAAGAACTGATGCTTTCAAACTGTGGTGCTGGAGGAGATTCTTGAGAGTACCTTGGATTGCAAGGCGATCAAACCAGTCAATCTTAAAGAAAATCAACCCTGAATATTCATTGAATGGACTGATGCTGAAGCTCTGATACTTTGGCCACCTGAAGCAAACAGCCAACTCATTTGGAAAAGATCCTGATGCTGGGAAAGATTGAAGGAAGGAGGAGAATGAGATGACAGAGGATGAGATGGTTGGACAACATTGCCTATTCAGTGGACATGAGTTTGAGGAAATTTGGGGAAATAATGAGGGACAGGGAAGCCTGACATGCTGCCGTCCATGGGGTTGCAAAGAGTTGGACACAACTTAGCAACTGAATAACAGCATATGTAAATACATACACATACATACATATGTGTGTGTGTGTGTGTGTGTGTGTGTGTGTATAACTAGGAATACATCAGTCATGTTTTTCAACACAGCACAAAAATCTGTTTCTAAAATCATCTTTAAAATATGTACCTATGAAAATAATTTAGAGTCATCAAAGTTTAGTAATATTCTGAGTTACGCTATTTTAACAGATACTGTTTAGATTCTAAAATAACGTACCTTGAAAGCTAGTTTTCTGCTAATGCTTTTAAATAATTTTATTTAGACTTAGAGAAAAGTTCAAAAACATATAGGAAGTTCTTGTATACACTTTAACCAGCTTTTCTTAATGTTAATATCATATACAATCATAGTACATTTATCAAAAGCAGGAAATTAACAGAGGTCAATACTACTAAATAAACTACAGAGCTTATTTTAATTTCACTCATTTCCACCTCCCCCCCTAGTGTCTTTTCAGGACCCAATCCAGGATCCTACAGTGTACATCATTTCTGTTTCCTTAGTATCCTCCAATTTGTGACAATTCTTCAGTCATTCATAGTCTTTCATTCTGAAGCTTCCTTTTTAATAGGAATTCCATTTATTGTCTCTAATAAGAATATAGACATCAATTTCCACAATTGCCACAATGATGTTATTGCTATGCCAAACACTCACTTAAATGTGAAATTATCATTCATTTTGTGAAAATAAAACTATACAAATATTTAGGGTCATGAAAGGAAGAACAATTTGAATATATACATTGCTCACATATAATCATAAGTTTTTTTTATTCTTTCACTAGCATAATATCTGTTCGAAATATGTTATTTAATCTCATTTTATAAGTGATGAAATTGTGTCTCAGAAAAGGTACTTTCTACAAATTACTTAACTGATGAGCAGCAAACCAGAATTTTAATTGCTTTTGTATTACAATTTATATGTTCTAGATAATCTCCTGTGCATGCCAACTAGGTATGGTTAGGTTTTTGTACACTGTAATACCTAACTCTTAAAGCATCTACATCTATTTTTGCTGTCTTACACAGC
>SJYC01113408.1:0-13388 GCA_006408675.1 Madoqua kirkii
CAGATAATCTTATGATTTTATTTATAAAAGTTCAAAAAGAGACAAATATTTGCAGTGTAGTAAAATCACCAAACTATAACTTCAGTATTAACTACATGAATTATGAGGAACATTTTTAAACATAGAAGAAAAAAAAAACCTGAGAATTTATCAAGCTTTCCCACTTATTACTTATGTGATTTGGGACAAATAATTTAACTTCTGTGTTCTTTCATCTCCATCTGCTAATTTATATTCCATGAAGCATTTTTATGTCTTAGATATTTGCAAGGTAAAGTAATGTTAAAAAGGGAAAAAAAAGAAAGTGTCATCTGGAAAATGAGGATAATGATATAGTAATTGTCAGTTAAACAGTTTGAATTTTTGGAAGAAAAATATGAAGCAATTTGAAGCATTATTATTTAATGAAAGCAGCTATTCTGTTACTCACATTCACATGAACATAATGGTATAAATTATAAATGAATCTTTCTACTTTGGAAAGAAAATGGGAGGTAGAAAATTGTCATTCAGAAACAACTTGATATGTGAAAAATAAAGAACTTAGCTTTATCTAGTGGTTTAATAGCAGAGCAACCTAAGGGTGAAATATCTTTCTTCCAATATAAGAACAAAGGTTATTATACAAATCTTTTTGGCCTACTGCTATCTTTTCACTGTTAATGTAAATGTTAATGCAAAACACTTCATTCATATTTTGGTTGTCTCCTGCCTTGAAATGGGCTTCCCTGGTGGCTCAGAGGGTTAAAGCGTCCACTTGCAATGTGGGAGACCTGGGTTCGATCCCTGGGTCAGGAAGATTCCTTGGAGAAGGAAATGGCAACCCACTCCATTATTCTTGCCTGGAGAATCCCATGGAAAGAGGAGCCTGGTGGGCTATACAGTCCACGGGTTCGCAAAGATTTGGACACAACAGAGCGACTTCACTGTCTTGAAATAGCTCAGCTTTCTTTGCATTTTCACTTAAGCTCTCTTGTCTCTCCTCGCTATTCTTTGGAATTCTACATTCAGATGGTATATTTTTCCTTTTCTCCTTTGCCTTTCTCTTCTCTTCTTTTCTCAGCTATTTGTAAGGCCTCCTCAAACAACCAGTTTGCCTTTTGATTTCTTTTTGACAGGGATGGTTTTGATGACCACCTCCTGTACAATGTTATGGGCCTCTGTCCAAGTTTTCCAGGCACTCTATCAGATCTAATCCCTTGAATCTATTGGTCACTTCCACTGTGTAATTGTAAGGATTTAGGTCATACCTGAATTGCCTAGTGGGTTTCCCTACTTTCTTCAAGTCTGTATTTTGCAAAAAGAGAGTTCATGATCTGAGCCACAGTCATCTCCTGATCTTGTTTCCACTGACTATATATTCTTCTATATCTTTGCCTTCAAAGAATAAAATCAATCTGGTTTTGGTATTGACCATCTGGTGATGTCAATATGTAGAGTTATCTCTTGTGTTGTTGGAAGAGGGTTTTTGCTATGACCAGTGTCTTCTCTTGGCAAAATTGTTAGCTTTGCCCTGTTTCATTTTGTATTCTAAGGCCAAACTTGTGTGATAGTCCAGGTATCTCTTGACTTCCTACTTTTGCATTTCAATCTCCTATGATGTAAAGGACTTTTTTTTTTTTTCCTGAAGTTAGTTCTAAAAGGTGTTGTGGGTCTTCATAGAATGCTCAACTTCAGCTTCTTCAGCATTAGTGGTTGGGGCATAGACTTGGATTACTGTGATATTGAATGGGTTGCCTTTTAAATGAACAGATATCATTCTGTTATTTTTGAGATTGCACCCAAGTACTGTGTTTCAGAATATTTTCCTGATTATGAGGCCCATTCCATTTCTTCTAAAGAATTCTTGTTCGCAGTAGTAGTAATGGTCATCTGAATTAAATTCACCCATTCTGGTCCATTTTAGTTCACTGAGTCCTAAAAAGTTGATGTTCACGCTTGCCATCTCTTGTTTGACCACTTCCAATTTACCTTGATTCAAGGACCTAATATTCCAGGTTCCTATGCAATATTGTTCTTTACAGCATCAGAGTTTTCTTTCACCAATATACACATCCACAACTGGGCACTGTTTCCGCTTTGGCTCCATCTCTTCATTCCTTCTGGAGCTATTTCTCCACTCTTCTGTAGTGGTATATTAGGCACCTACTGACCTGGGGAAGCCATCTTTTAGTGTCCTGTCTCTTTGCCCTTTTATACCCTTTATGGGGCTCTCAAGGCAAGAATACTGAAGTGGCTTGCTATTCCCTTCTCCAGTGGACCACATTTTGTCAGACCTCTCCACCATAACCCACCCACTTTGCCTGGCCCCATATGTCATGTTCATTGAGTTGGACAAGCTTGTTGTACATGTGATCAGCTTGATTAGTTTTCTGTGATTGTGGTTTTCAGTCTGTGTGTCCTCTGATGGAGAAGGATAAGAGGCTTATGGAAGCTTCCTCATGGAGAGATGACTGAGGAAGAAAGTGGGTGGTATCCTAAGCATGTAGGAAAGCCTATGCTGAGTAAAGCTTTAATCCAGTTTTCTGCTGATGGCTGAGGCTGGGTTCCCTCCCTGTAGTTTGGCCTGAGGTCAAACTATAGGTAATGGTGACCACATCAAAAGGTCTTATGCCAGCATGCTGAAGCTCCCAGCACTATTGTAGTTAGTGCCCCAGACTCCATGGCAGGCCACTATTGACCCACACCTCCACCAAAGACTCCTGAACACTCACAGGCAAGTCTGGCTCAGTCTCTTTTGGGGTCACTGCTCCTTTCTCCTGGGTCCTGATGTGCACAAAATTTTGTTTGTGCCCTCCAATAGGCTTTTTCTCCAGTTCTGTGGCAGTTGTTTATTCAAATCCCACTGGTTTTCAAATTCAGATTTCCTGGGGCTTCTCAGTCCTTTAGCCAGCTCCTCAGGTTGGGAAATCTTTTGTGGGTCCTAGAAATTTTGCAACAGTGTCAGAACTTCTTTGATTCAATTGTTCTCTAATTTGTGGGTTGTCTGCTTGGCAGCTCTACAGTGTAGCTAATGCTAACCTCTTCCAAGAGGATATATGCCATACACCATGCCTTCCAGGTCTGCTGCAGCCAGCCCCCTGTCAATGAGGCAGGTCACTACTGACCCACTGCCACCATGGGAGACACTCAAACATTCAAAGACAGATCTGGCTCAGTCTCTTGTGATATGTCACTGCTCCTTTCCCTCTGTCCTGATGCACACAAGGTTTTATTTGCACCCTCCAAGTGTCTCTGGTGGGCCTGAAATTTTATTTTAAATGTGATTGCATCTCTCCTACCAACTTACTGGGGCTTCTCCTTTGCCGTTGGATATGAGGTGTGTTTTTGGTGGGACCCAACATTCTCCTGTTGGTTGTGTTCAGCAGCTGGTTGAAATTTTGGTGTTTTCATACAAGAAGATGAGCACACATCCTTCTACTCTGCTGTCTTAAGTCAGGTCGCTGAGAAGTGTTAATGGATTGTAACAATTAATATAATATGTGCATTTTATTCATTCTATTAAATAAAGCATTGCTATGTGTAAAGAAAGATGTATATTTTTATGAAATCAAGTTAGGCTCAACAAGTCATTTGCAATGGGCATATGACATTAGTCATCCTCTTGAAAATAGATGTAATAAAATGTTTAGGTGAAAATAAGTGAAATAAAATATCTCATGCATTTTTTAAATCATCTCAATTTTCCTAGAGAAGGTGGTAGTTATATTATATATAAATTACTCATGAGGAAAACAACAGACTCTTAGCTGTCCATGTATTCAGAGTAAGACATAACATTTTAGTTTTAAAATTGCTTAGAGCATGTTCCACGGTAGGATAAAGAATTGTAACAATATACAAGAAATTTAAATAATCTTTATTATTTTGCATATTTATCTTCTGTTTTAGATAGAAATTATAAATAAATTCCACTTCATACAAAAAGTTGGATAAGAAAAATTTTAATATTTTAAACTATATAAAATTGTATGCTATTTCAATATGCCTTTAAATGAGATTTTATTCTGAAAAAATTAAAATGACCCCATTTGTGCATTTCTGGTCCCATCACTTCATGGGAAATAGATGGAGAAACAGTGGAAACAGTGTCAGACTTTATTTTGGGGGGCTCCAAAATCACTGCAGATGGTGATTGCAGCCATGAAATTAAAAGACGCTTACTCCTTGGAAGAAAAGTTATGACCAACCTAGATAGTATATTCAAAAGCAGAGACATTACTTTGTTGACTAAGGTCCATCTAGTCAAGGCTATGGTTTTTCCAGTATTCATGTATGGATGTGAGAGTTGGACTGTGAAGAAGGGTTAGCACCAAAGAATTGATGCTTTGAACTGTGGTGTTGGAGAAGACTCTTGAGAGTCCCTTGGACTGCAGAGATATACAACCAGTCCATTCTGAAGGAGATCAGCCCCGGGATTTCTTTGGAAAGAATGATGTAAAGCCGAAACTCCAGTACTTTGGCCACCTCATGCAAAGAGTTGACTCATTGGAAAAGACTTTGATGCTGGGAAGGATCGGGGGCAGGAGAAGAAGGGGATGACATAGGATGAGATGGCTGGATGGCACCACTGACTCGATGGACGCAAGTCTGAGTGAACTCCGGGAGTTGGTGATGGACAGGGAGGCCTGGCCTGCTGCAATTCATGAGGTTGCAAAGAGTTGGACATGACTGAGCAACTGAACTGAACTGTGCACTTGTAAATCAATAACCATCAAATCAAATGCATCACCATTAAATGGTAATATAAGTCTATCATGGGGACTGTGAATAAGTTTGACCCAATCTTGTATTACAAGAGTTCAAGATGTTACAGCTTGTAAAGCTTCTCATTAAACAGAGTGAAAAAATACAAATGCAAATAATACAGTCTACAGCTTTAATGATGACTGTCAAAGAGATATTTTATTAGAATCCTGCTTCAAATTCAATTTAGAATGATAGATTGCAAACAGCATGAAAGAATTATATTGAAAATAACATATATTGAAGATCAACCAAGGTGGTAGAGTAAAAGGATATAGAACTTGTTATCCCCTATGAACTCATCAAAATTATATTTACATGTGAAACAATTATCACTGAAAACTAACTGAAAACTCCAATACAGCCAAAGTTGTAGGAAAGATACACAAGTAATTGGGTAAGAAGGGAAAAAAAGCAGTCAGGTCAAGACCTGTGTCTTCAGGAGAGTACTAGGGGAAAAGGGAGAATAAGTAAAAAGACACCAACCTGAGGAGTAAGCAGTGAGAGCCACATAGTGAATTCCACAATCATGGTGTCCAACTCAGGAGAGATGAACCTTCTTGGTTAGCCCCTGAGGCAGGGCAGAGAGGAGTCTGCTCTAGCAACTGCTGGGTTTGCCATGACTGCCTTAATGAGTGGCCTAACCCAAGCTGAGTTACAGCTTCCCTGGTGGCATAGTAGATAAGAATCCACCTACCAGTGCAGGAGACATGAGTTCAATCCCTGGTCTGGGAGGATTCCACATGCTGCAAAGCAACTAAGCCCATGTGCCACAGCTATTTAGTCCACGTTTTAAAACCCACAAGCCACAACTATTGAGTCTATGCACCTAAAGTAATAACCATCAAATCAAATGCATCACCATTAAATGGTAATATAAGTCTATCATGGGGACTGTGAATAAGTTTGACCCAATCTTGTATTACAAGAGTTCAAGATGTTACAGCTTGTAAAGCTTCTCATTAAACAGAGTGAAAAAATACAAATGCAAATAATACAGTCTACAGCTTTAATGATGACTGTCAAAGAGATATTTTATTAGAATCCTGCTTCAAATTCAATTTAGAATGATAGATTGCAAACAGCATGAAAGAATTATATTGAAAATAACATATATTGAAGATCAACCAAGGTGGTAGAGTAAAAGGATATAGAACTTGTTATCCCCTATGAACTCATCAAAATTATATTTACATGTGAAACAATTATCACTGAAAACTAACTGAAAACTCCAATACAGCCAAAGTTGTAGGAAAGATACACAAGTAATTGGGTAAGAAGGGAAAAAAAGCAGTCAGGTCAAGACCTGTGTCTTCAGGAGAGTACTAGGGGAAAAGGGAGAATAAGTAAAAAGACACCAACCTGAGGAGTAAGCAGTGAGAGCCACATAGTGAATTCCACAATCATGGTGTCCAACTCAGGAGAGATGAACCTTCTTGGTTAGCCCCTGAGGCAGGGCAGAGAGGAGTCTGCTCTAGCAACTGCTGGGTTTGCCATGACTGCCTTAAGAGTGGCCTAACCCAAGCTGAGTTACAGCTTCCCTGGTGGCATAGTAGATAAGAATCCACCTACCAGTGCAGGAGACATGAGTTCAATCCCTGGTCTGGGAGGATTCCACATGCTGCAAAGCAACTAAGCCCATGTGCCACAGCTATTTAGTCCACGTTTTAAAACCCACAAGCCACAACTATTGAGTCTATGCACCTAAAGTACTGGAACCCAAGAGCTCTAGGGCCTGCAAGTTGCAACTATTGAGCCTGTGTGCCACAAGTAATGAAATCTGCACATCCTAGAGCTCGCATGTTACAGCTACTGAAGCCCGCACATCCAGAGCCTGCGCTCCGCAACAAAGACGCCAGTGTGATGAAAAGCCTGTACACTACAACTAGAGAAAGCCTGTGCAAAGAACAGAGACCTCGTGCAGTGAAAAATAAAAAAATAAGTAAACGTTTATGTATGTGTGTGTGTGTATTAAAGACAACATACTATGATCAAATTGGATTTATTCCAGGAACACAAGGGTGGCTTATCATTTGGAAAGGAAATCAATCCATGTGATACATGAGATTAATCAAATGAAAAATAAAAATTACACTATCATCTCAGATATACATAAAGCATATGAAAATATTCAGTCACAATAAAAACCCTCATCAACATGGGTATAGAGTTGAAATATCTCAACACAAAAGGCCATTTATGACAAGCCAACAGCAAACATCGTACTCAACTCTGAAAAGTTGAAAGCCTTTCCTCTATGTCCAGGAGGGACACAAAGATGCCCACTCACCATTTCTATTTAACATAGCATTGTAAGTCCTATCCACAGTGATCAGAGAAGAAAAAGAAATTAAAAAGCACCCAAATTGGAAGGGATAAAGTAAACCTATTACTATTTGCAGATGACATGATACTTTATACAGAAAATCCTAGTTTCCACCAAAAATCTATTATAACTAATAAACTAATGCAGTATAAGCTGTAAGATACAACTTTCAGAAATTTCTTGCTTTTCTATATATCAATAATGAAATATCAGAAAGAAATATTTTAAAAACATTTAAAGTAATATCAAAAAGAATAAAATAGGAATAAACATATCCTAGGTAAAAGATCTATACTCTGAAAAACATAAAACATTGATCAAGGAAATTGAAGATAATGCTAAGAAATTGAAAGATATCTCATGTTTTTGGGTTGGAAGGATTAACATTGTTAAAATGGCCACACTTCCAAAACAATCTACAGATTGTATGCAATCCCTATCAAAATACCCATTTGTTTTTAACAGAACTAGAAGAAACAACACTAAAATTCATATGGAATCTCAAAATATCCCAAACTGCCAAAAATTTTTTGAGGGAAAAAGAAAAAAGCTGGAGGTATCAGTCTCCAAGAATTCAGATTATGCTACAAAGTTACAGTAGTCAAAAGAGAAAATTACTGGCACAAAAATAGAGACAGATCAATGGACAGAATAGGTTGTCCTAAAATAAACTCATGCACCTATGGTCACTATGTGACAGAGAAGGAAAAAAATTTACATGGGAGAAAAGACAGTCTCTTCAACAAGTGGTGCCTGGGAAACAGGACAGCTACATTAAAATACAGCTAAGTAAAATAATGTTAAGATTAGACTATTTCCTCATACCATGTACAAAAAATAAGCTCAAAATAGATTAAAGACCTAAATGTAAGACCTGAAACCATAAAACTCCTAGAAGATAATTTAGACAGAACATTCTCTAACATCAGTTCAGTTCAGTTCAGTTGCTCAGTTGTGTCTGACTCTTTGCAACCCCATGAATTGCAGCACGCCAGGCCTCCCTGTCCATCACCAACTCCTGGAGTTCACTCAGATTCACGTCCATCGAGTCCGTGATGCCATATAGCCATCTCATCCTCTGTCATCCTCTTCTCCTCCTACCCCCAATCCTGACATAAACCATAGCAATTTTTTGTATCTGTCTCCTAAGACAAAACAAATAAAAGCAAAAATTAAAAAATGAGATGTAATTAAAAGCTTTTGCACAGCAACAAAAATAATCAACAAATGAAAAGACAGCCTGTGTAGTAGCAGAAAATATTTGCAAACATTATTTCCTACTATCTTACTCACTTTCTCATTTTCTTACTCCTGATGGAATGTATCAAGTTAGATGTTTCCTTTACCAAAACCTGATCTAATGTATGATCAGGGCCATCAGTGTAGTTTTATTTCAGTAATTATGGTTTTTATCACTATATTTTTCACTGATAGAAGACTGTTGCCTCTTAGTTCTAGTTTCATGGGTGTAGCACAATCCTAAATTTTATCTCAATATAAATGAGAAATTAGGGTAAATTTATACAGAAAAGAAAAGTTTCTCTTTTTATTTCAGATAGACTTTTAATTTTGAAGTATAGTGCTTTCATAAAGCTGGAGATATTTGCTGATTATTTTTATATGGTACTCTATATTTGCCTTTTAATGGCTTAAAACAAACAAACAAACAAAAAGATCTGGTTTTTGATGGGCATTATAGGTAATGTAATAAACTCATTATGTCCAGAAGAAAAAGTAATATAGTACAGACCGGCTAAATATTCACATGCAATGCATTGATCCTAAAATCTTCTACTGACCAAAAAAGAAATGGAGATAGAATTGGCCAAAGAGTTTGAAACCAAGAACCCTAGGCAATCTCAATAAAATTCTTCACTTGCAGGCATATTTTTTTTCTGTTCCGAGTTAGTAGAATCACATACACGAAAAGCAAGTCTTAGCAGTTCTGTTCTATTTCCTTTTATTGTAAACTCATCCAGAAACAAGACCCATAAGGATGACATAGCTATAAGTCCAGAATGCATGTTACATGGGAAACATTATAAGATATGCTTCTGCCTAATAGGAGTTCTGCTTCCACCCAGGATGCAGAAACCTGGAAAGAGCATTGTTCTCATCCTAATAACAAAAGAAAAATAGCCTGAAATCCACAGAAAGACGGGGACTTGTAAAGAGAGACAGGCTATGAGAATTGACACACATATAACAGAATAAGGGAGAAGTGATTCTGGGTGGCATACGAGAAGGTAAGAATTTAAGTTTAATAAATTGCTAATGTCTAAGTGTAGTTTAAGAGTACAGAAAACAATAAAAGTCACAGACTCAGGAGGTTATACTCATTCTTATGTTCTTCTCTTCCAAACTCCCCAATTGTACATGAGAAAGATTGTACACAAGGTGGGAGATGAGAGAAAGTATCAGTGGTAGTGAAGGTTTAGAAAAAGTGGGCGGACTCCTTGTTGGAAAATCAAAAAGACCCACCCAGGAAATTCTGCATTAAGTAAGTGGTAACGGTAACTTAGCTCCTCAAGGACATAGATAGAGGTGCACTAGAAAAGGGCATTTATTACCTGTGAGTCCAGAAAAAAAAAGGATTTTTTGCTGGTAGGAGAGGAGAAGAAAACTCTTTTTCTGACAAAAGCCACCACAGATACAAAGCACAGTTTGACCATGAGCAGAATCACTGAGAAAGTTATCTTCAGAATGCAGAAATGACCTAAAATTGATGTTGGACCAGGATGAGAGGGAAAATATTTCTACCTGCAGCCCATGCGCGTAAGTGCATGCGCGCGCACACACACACACACACACACACACCAGTACTAAATAACAAACAACAGAGTCAACTACTGAGGGAGGGACAAGAGTGCAGGGAGAAACCTCATCTGAATCATAGACACATATGGAAGATAGAAAGTTGAGGGTGAATTGGAACTACTGAGAAAGACAGTTTGCCAACCAACCTTTACCTTTAAATCACCTCTGTTAACATAACTGGTTCTTTTCTATCAAAGCTGAAAGTAAAATTTATTAGAGAAAGAACAGGTTTTTTTTTTTAACAAATGACACTAGAATAAGATATTTAAATGTAAAATGAATGAATGAAAGGATAAATGAAAGATATATGTTTAAAACTTCAAAGACAAGCTTACGGCTGAGAGGAAACATTTGCAAGCAGGTATCTGATAAAGAACTTGTATTCACGGTATATGAAGAGTGCTAAAATCAATAAGAAAACAAATGAGGCAACTAAAATCGGCATAACATTTCAAGACACTTTCATAGAGATATGATGGTAAATAAGATATATTCAAAAGCTATACGTAATTAGTCACTGTGAAAATACAAATCAAACCACAATAAAATTCTACTACACATATAATGATAACCAAATGAGAAAACAAAAGCCAACCAAACAAAAAATTCCAAGTGCAGAAAATTATGTGCACTAGCTAGAACTCTCGTAAAATACTGATAGAAATGCAAAGTGGAGCAGGCAATGTGGACTAGAGTTAGGCAGTTTATTATCAAAGGAAAATATTCACTTACCATAGAATCATATAATCTACATTTTAGTGTTACTAAGAAAGATACACGAATAATGATTTGCACACAAAACAGTGAACACAAATGTTTATAAATGCTATATTCATAACTGTCAAAAGTGGTAATAACACAAATGCTCTTCACATGATGAATGGATATATCAATTAGCACATGTCTATGCAATGGAATACTATTCAACAATAAGAAAAAATAAATTATTTATAAAAGAATAACTTTTCCAATGTATTATGCTAAGTGAGAGAAGTTGATCTGAAAATGCTCTATTCAGATTTACTCCCTTTATATTCCATTCTGGAAAAAGCAAACAAATTAGTGTCTGTCAAGATTTGGGGTAAGGAGAATGGTTGATTATAAAGGTGCGAGAGAAAAATTTTTTTTTCAATAATGGAAACATTCTATGTAATTTTGGTTTCATAGATGTAAAATGTCAAAACTAATAAAAGTATATGCCTAAATGGGCAAATTTTCTGATTGTTAAACTTAATAATCTGACTTAAAACAAGTGTTCAAGATAAGCAGAATTGCTTCTTTGCAAAAGTTAAATGAAGGACAATATCTGAAGCATTTCTATTAATACTAAATGAAAAATATATTTATAAAATATGATACATTTCATAGTAACAGAATTTTAAATCCAGCAAGTTGAGATCAAGAATATATGTTTTTATAAGTCAGTAATCTGAGTACTCTACAGTAGATCACAGATTTCATGCAAGTCATAACAAAGAGTAAATTTAATAATGATAATATGCAATGGAAATGAGCCACTTATAGTCCATTAATATTCAGTGAAAGAAAAGGACATATACCAACTCTTCCATAGTAAACTTTTAAAACTATTATTCTTTTCATAAAATGACATTGAAGAAATAAACCACAAATTATAGGTTTAGATTCCATCAGATTCATTCTGAATTAAAATACTTCAATATAGATCACATCAAAGCTAATGATCAATGACTAAATATTGTCCATAGATCCCTTCCCATATAAGAACATATTACTGCCAAAAGTTAACTTTAGTGTAACAATTAATGTTAAATATAAATGTAACCATGTTAACAAATGGACTTTTCCCAACTACCTAGTACTAGCAAGTCTTGCTGTTTTTTAATAACAATTGAATTTTTTTCAATGTGGAATAATTTTTTTCATGAACCTCACCAAGTTTCTAATAGTCCTACTGAAATTAAGTATCTGTTAAGAAGTCTGACCAGAGAAGGCAATGACAACCCACTCCAGTACTCTTGCCTGGAAAATCCCATGGATGGAAGAGCCTGGTAGGCTGCAGTCCATGGGGTTGCTAAGAGTCGGACACAATTGAGTGACTTCATTTTCACTTTTCACTTTCATGCATTGGAGAAGGAAATGGCAACCCATCCCAGTGTTCTTGCCTGGAGAATCCCAGGGATGGGGGAGCCTAGTGGGCTGCCATCTATAGGGTCGCACAGAGTCGGACATGACTGAAGTGACTTAGCAGCAGTAAGAAGTCTGACATCAATTCTGAGTATATTTTATATCTTTGAACAAGTATGCCTTTGTATAGCAATAATGTTTTTAAAAATGTATTATAAAATCCTGTAGAATAATCATGCCATAAATCTCACTTTATTTTTCCAATGCAATCAGTGAAAAATAGTAAAATAGCAAACTTAGTCATCTAAACAATTGTTTCTTTGGAATATTTTATTGTTTTGTCTTTTTCTGAGGGAAAGGGTAGTTTAAGATACCTAGAAAATCTTCTGGTTACCTTAATATTTCCTCCTAGTACTGTGAAATAAAGTACATAGAACAAAATTACTTCTCCAGCAAGTAGTGATTTGCTGTGCTCTTATATTTTTTTGCATCCCTATTTTCAGTATTAAAGTTACATTTTAGCTATGCTTATGGTTTCTCAGGTGGCTCAGATGGTAAAGAATCCTCCTGCAGTGCAGGAGATCCAGATTTAATCCCTGGGTCAGGAAGACCCCCTAGAGAAGGGGAATGGCCACCTACTCCAGTATTCTTTCCTGGAGAATCCCATGGACAGGAGTCCGGCAGGCTATAGTCCATGAGGTAAAAAATATTCGCATACAATGGAATGACTAAGCACACATATACACATGGATTTCCCTAGTGGCTCAGTGGGAAAGAATTTGTCTCTCAATGTAGGAGATGTGGGTTCCATCCTTGGGTTGGGAAGATGCCCTGGCAAAGGGCATGGAAACCCACTCCAGTATGCTTGCTGGGAAAATACTATGGACGGAGGAGCTTGATGGTCAATGGTCCATGGGGTCCCAAAGAGTCAGACATGACTGAAGTGACTGAGCATGCATGCACACAGGAGATATTAATGGATCATCTAACACCAACAGCATTTTTTTTGCGGTTGTCTTAAAAAATCAATTTGTTGTATGAAGAGAACTTCTAACCAAAGAGTCTAGAAATACAAGATGTGAGTTTTGTTTGTGTCAACCTACAATCTCTGCAACACAAAACATACACTCTCCAATGTTTTTATATCTTCATTGATAAGAAGTTAGAAAATATCAGAAATCACAAATAACTTTTGGATGAATCATTTTCTGCAGTTTGTCAAGGAATATTTTTACTTTTTCTATGAAATTAAATGCAAAATGAAATATTTCTACATCTAAAGCCACTGTTTTAAAAAATTACAAACTATATACCAGATCCCAAAAAGTTGTTTACTCACAACGTTTTATAAGAATCCTATAGAACATTAATATTATAGAACATCTTAAATCAT
>SJYC01113413.1:0-38791 GCA_006408675.1 Madoqua kirkii
ATCTTGATTCCAGCTTGTGTTTCTTCTAGTCCAGCATTTCTCATGGTGTACTCTGCATATAAGTTAAATAAACAGGGTGACAGTATACAGCCTTGATGTACTCCTTTTCCGATTTGGAACCAGTCTGTTTTTCCATGTCCAGTTCTAACTGTTGCTTCCTGACCTGCATACAGATTTCTTAAGAGGCAGGTTAGGTGGTCTGGTATTCCCATCTCTTCCAGAATTTTCTACAGTTTACTGTGATCCACACAGTCAAAGGCTTTGACATAAGTCAATAAAGCAGAAGTAGATGTTTTTTCTGGAACTCTATTGCTTTGTCCATGATCCAGCAGATGTTGGCAATTTGATCTCTGGTTCCTCTGCCTTTTCTAAAACTGGCTTGAACATCAAGGAGTTCATGGTTCACATATTGCCGAAGCCTGGATTGAAGAATTTTGAGCATTACTTTACTAGCATGTGAGATGAGTGCAATTGTGTGATATTCTGAGCATTCTTTGGCATTGCCTTTCTTTGGGATTGGAATGAAAACTGACCTTTTCCAGTCCTGTGGCCACTGCTGAGTTTTCCAAATTTGCTGGCATATTGAGTGCAGCATTACTCAGCAATTAAAAAGAACACATTTGAATCAGTTCTAATGAGGTGGATGAAACTGAAGCCAATTATACAGAGTGAAGTAAGCCAGAAATAAAATCACCAATACAGTATACTAATGTATATATATGGAATTTAGAAAGATGGTAATGATAATCCTGTAAGCAAGACAACAAAAGAGACACAGATGTATAGAACAGTTTTTTGGACTCTGTGGGAAAGGGTGAGGGTGGGATGATTTTGGAGAATGGCATTGAAACATTTAAAATAAGGAACTAATCACCAGTCCAGGTTCGACGCAGGATACAGGATGCTTGAGGCTGGTGCACTGGGATGACCCGTAGGGAGGGTACAGGGAGGGAGGTGGGAGAGGGTTTCAGGATGGGGAACATGTGTACACCCGTGATGGATTCATGTTGATGTATGGCAAAACCAGTACAATATTGTAAAGTAGAAAAAATTAATTTAAAAAAGAAATAAAATTTTAAAAACAGAAAAAGAAAAGATATATAATTAAAATGCCATAATTATCACTAAAATAGAATCCTGGTTACTAAATACAAAGTTAATAGCAATTTTAACTTAAGTTTAACTGGTATTATTTTGTTTTGGTCCTAAAACAGAAGCTTTTTACTTATTTATTAGTTTTATCTGATCTTAAATACATATAGAAGTAAAGATGTTATCTTGTGTCCATGAAATACCCAGGAAATGAATAAATTGATTTTTTTTTACATTCAAATATGAAGAAGACCAATTTTTTCTTTCTTTCTTTAAATTCTGGAATGATATGAATTCAGGCAATGGAAACTAGTTCTATATGTGAACATAAATGTTGTGGTCTCTATCATTGTGCTTTGATTTCAATGATACAAAAAAAAAAAGATAGGAGCTAGCAAAATGCTTTCTGATGATGGTGATGAGAAGAAGATGCAGCTGCTTGACTAATGTACCCATACATTCTCTGAGTGGCAAGTTCTGAAAGAAGATAAGTTGCTAGCATGTGTAGCCTAACATGGTATTGATCAGCTACATAGAATAAAGAGCAATGAAAACAAGAAGCTAATAGAGCAGCAAAGGAAGAGAAATTTTATTCCAACAAACAGACAAAGCCTAAAGTCATAATAGAGAAGCTGAATGTAAAGAATGTTGCAAGCTCTAAATACAAGAGAGTTGAGGTACTAATCATGCCAGTTTCTCTTTTCATATTTCATATTCAAATAATGCCTATATTCCTAAACATTTAAAGGAAAAAGTGTCACCCCAGGAAGGGACATAGGATGCTACTTCTGTACTGCCTACTGCTATTGGACCTGAGTGTGTATTGGTGGCTGGGAGGAAAATGCTGTTATGATTCTATCAAACTTTCCTCTTAGTGAGACAAGCCAAAATGGTGGGTGTCTCGTGGACATGATTTTTGTTGTTTTCTCGGAAATCTGCCACAAGGACTCTACCCTACTGTGTAATGTAGATTATGTTCCTTTTAGCTCACTTTTCTAGTTTATTCTCAGCCTCTAACTGGTGGCAGCTTTTTGGCCCTTCAGAGTATTAAGAATAAAATGTAAAACAGTGTAACATGTATCAGAGAAAATAGTTAAAGAGAAAGAAGCTGTTGGAGTGACAAATTAGCCCTAGAAAATCAACTGCAGTATATGCATATTTGGAAGGTGTAAATGAGGGTGAAGCCAGACTGGGCCAGGCTGTATCGAAAAGAGGAAGAAGGAAATGAAAAAAATGGATATCTAATTTTAAGTAATTTTATGCTGAATGTTTTCTACTCATTTTTTGAAGCTGAAATTAAAAACATAGGCTATGACTATTACTAATTAACAGTTCACAAGCTACTGAACACCTGACACACTCTGTGTTCACTGAAGCTCATGACTATCTTATGGGAAAGATACAGCTGTTATCTTCATTTTACAGATGAGGAAATTGAAATTGAAAACTAAAGCATCTAGCAGATGACCACAAACTTAGTAAATGGTAACTTTGCTTTAGAGTCTGCGTTGTTAATTGGTAAAATCAATTACACCTCAAAATTAGGAAGCAGTGGTATAGTATAGGGGTTATGTATTTTGGTCATAGTTTGCAGCAGTAGAATTACACTTCAAATAATGGAGAGAGGAAGGGATTATATGAATTTTCTGTTTAATTTTAAAGGCTCGCCTAATGTGGGGAGTAGGGATTTTGAATACCATTGATCACATTATTGTGTGAATTTCCTTTTCATTTTTCAACAAAATACTGTATTTTAATCAGGTACTACAAGAAAGACGAGCTTAGGAAAAATACTTGGCAAGTGTGAAAATAGCACAATTTAGAGAAAATATAGAGTTCAAGCCACAGGGGTTGGAAAGTAAAATCCTTTCTTATCTCCAATTGCATTAGTTTTCTAGGGCTATTATAACAAAGTGCCACAAATTAGATGAGTCTGAACAACAGAAACTTATTTTCTGATACTTCTGGAGGCTAGAAGTCAGAAATCAAAGTGTCAGTAGAGGCACACTTCTTCTGAAACCTAAAGGAAAAGAGTCCTTTCTTGCCTCTTCCAGCTTCTAGAAGCCTAAACATTCCTTGATTTTTAGCAATGTGTGCTGTGGCTCATGGGGTCGCAAAGAACAGGACATGACTGAGCGACTGAACTGAACTGAACTCCAAACTCCATCTGGCATCTCTGTTTTTCCTCAAGATCTTCTCTCTGTGCACATCTGACTGTGTCAACTGTTACTTTTCTTATAAGGACACCAATTGTATCCAATTAAAGCCCATCTTAATGATGTAATTTTAACCTCAATGACCTCTGTAAGCCCATTTCCAAATAAGATCTTTAGTGGAGACAGTTCAATTCATAACAATATTTCCATTCAGAAGAAGATTCTCGATAATAGCCTAGAGAATCATTAAAAGAATTAAGGTATATCGAGTGGTGTATAGACCAAAACAAAGGCAAGCTGTTCTGCCTTAACTAGAACCTCTTAGTGAACTATGAGCGCTTCTATTAAAGCTCCCTGGATAGTAAAAACTACTTATAGAGAGATTAAAAGCATGCTTCTCACTTCTAATGGACCAAACTATTCATGGTTAAGCGTGTTTTTAAAAGCATTATCGTGTGGTTTTTGGTAAAATAAAGTGCCTTGAAGATTTTTAAGTTTTTGAAAGAACTTTACTGGCAAAATCAAAGTCAGCCTAGAATAAAGCAGAATGAGATTAAAATAAGGACTCTAGAACCCAAATTTTTACATAACAAGAAGTGTGTTGAGAAAGCTGCTTAACTGCCAGAAAGAAAATAATATTCAAAAATATTTTCAAATACAATCAAGCAGGATAGTTAAAAGAAAGTTCCAGAAAACTGAGTAATAGCCTGTGAAGCAAAACGAACTAGGGAACCACTACTAAAAGGTCTAAAGAAAGTATGTTTTTTAAAATCCAAGGTTGAGAGATCTGATAGCATTTTCTCACTGAGATTTTGGACATGAATCAGTGACTGCTATGGTTCCCTGCTGTTTCCTTCTCCAAAATTAGCTATTCGTTACTATCTCTCTCCTGTTTTAGCATTATATGATAGATGCTTGGTAGTTAGATATAACTTGCTCCTTTATATCATAAGTCTTCATTTTAAAATTAAATACTTCAATTTTTTAAAAAAATTTTTAGACAGCTTTTTAAAAAATTTATTATTTTTTTTTACTTTACATATTGTGGTTCTGAATCATGAAGATCATATAGATCATGAAATACTGGATTTCAAGTTTATGTATTTGGATGAGACTTCTAGCATTTATAGAATACAGTCAATGAACATTGCAAGTCACATGGAAGTAAATAAACAAGGAAAACAGGACAATGAAGTAGATTATATCATTCTGAAAAAAATTCACTTCCTTTCCTTAATATTTCCTGGAGGCAAAATACATTCCCCTCATCAAACCCCAGACCTGGGCTTTCCAAGCACAGGATAAAGTATTCCCCTGCCAATGCAGGAGACATAGGAGACACATTTTCCATTCCAAGGTCAGGAATATCCCCTGGAGTAGGAAAAGACAATCTACTTCAGTATTCTTGCCTGAAAAATCCCATGGAGACAGAGGAGTTTGTTGGGCTGTTCCCAATACAGGCTCACACACACCTGCAGCCCAGTCACCCCTCAATTGGGGGCATGCTCATGTGATTTACCTTGTCAAGCAGGACACAGGAGAGGCTTCAGTATCTTACTGGAGTTCTGTTTGCTCTCTTGTACTTTGGGGGTGGCAGAGGATGAGATGGTTAAATAGCATCACTCACTCAGTGGACATGAATTTAAGCAAACTCCAGGAGATAGTGAAGGACAGGGAAGCCTGGCATGCTGCAGTCCACAGGGTCACAGAGAGCTGGACACATCTTACAGACTGAACAACAACTTCTCCCATTGCCACAAAAAAGCCTTCCTTGAGTAGCTGCTGCTCTTTTGTCCTTAATTCCCCAATTGAACACTCTTGAAGCAAACCTGAGCCTGGCCGAGCGGTAGCCCGGAGGAGCCAAAACCAGTCAGGTGCGCTTCTGGAAGCTGAATTGCCCTGAGGACATCAACCTCTATCAGCTGAGCCCTAGCCAGCTATGACACCTGCAAACCAGCCCAGGTGAGGTCAGAGAAGCTGCATTTGCTGACTGGATTCTATGGTTGCTTGTTACTCAGCTTTATGTAGCAATATCTAACCAATGCTTTCTTAGCTGCAAAGAAATATGGTAGTGAAGCATATACCTACTGTGCTATATTAAGTACTGACGAACCATTCTTTTTTCTTTCTCTTTTATTCATATAACCGTTTTGCTATTACATATTTTTAAAATTCATACGAGTGAGAACATTTGTGATTTTTTTTTGTTTTGCTTGTTTTCTTTTAAATCAACTAATGATTCCTCATCTAAAATAAGATCCCCAGTTGTTAATTATTATTATATTACTTTCTCCTATATTTATTTTAAAATATTATGATGTCACTCTGGAAAATGAATGGATTGAGGATATTATGATCCTTCTTTCTTATGCACCTATACTTGAATTTTAATCAGTTAATTAATTTCTTCTAACATTCCTTTTCATGTCCTCCTATTTATGGCCATAAGTTACGAATAATAAAAGTGCCAGTGTGTCTTTTGCATGGAAATCTTCTGAATTATTTCTTATACAAATGTTAGGCAACACCAGAGCTTCTCTCCTTCACTGTGTAAGAGGAAGGCTACTAAAAATATTTAGGTATATTTAAATTTCTCTAAATTTTAATTAGCTCAATCATGTTTTAAGAGCTATCCTATTTTTCAAATACATAATAATATAGGAAGTTGATGAAGTCAGAAAGTTAGGATTACTCTGTTCTAGCTTAATTTTATGAAGTCAAATTTTCTTAATATAAATGGATTTTGCTAGTTGTTTACATATTCTTGGATGAATAGAGTCATATATTTTGCATATCTATGTGCAAATTTTCACACAATGACCACTAATAATTTGACGTAAGTATTTTATTGCTGACTTAAATATCCTTTTCTAATTTTGAGGCTTGAAGGTGAATGTGAAGGTGCTCAGTGGTGTCCGACACTTTGTGACCCCACTGACTGAGTGTAGCCTACTAGGCTACTCCATCCATGGGATTTTCCAGGCAGGGATGTCTGGAGTGGGTTGCCATTTCCTTTTCCAGGGGATCTTCTTGACCTAGGAATTGAACCTGGGTCTCCCACATTGTAGGCAGACACTTTACTGTCTGAGCCACCAGGGAAGTCCTCAAAATGAATTTGTTTTGTTCATTTATTATTAGGCCATACCATGTGCATGTGGGATCTTAGTTTCCTGATCAGGAATCAAACCCATGGCCCCTGCAGTGGAAACAGGGAATCTTATTATAGCTCACCATTTTTTCAGCTCAAACTGAAAGGCCCTAGAGGTTTGTCAGTGCCTTCACAGTCTACAATAATTCCTTAAACTCAGGATCAGTTCACTTCAGTCACTCAGTCGTGTCCAACTCTTTCTGATCCCATTGACTATAGCATGCCAGGCTTCTCCATCCATCACCAACTCCCAGAGCTTGCTCAGAGTCATGTCCATTGAGTCAGTCATTTCATCCAAACATCTCATCCTCTGTCATCCCCTTCTTCTCCTGCCTTTGAGCTTTCCCAGCATCAGGTCTTTTACAGTGAGTCAACTCTTTGAATCAGGTGGCCAAAATATTGGAATTTCAGCTTCAGCATTTGTCCTTCCAAGGGATATTCAGGACTGATTTCCTTTAGGATTGACTGGTTTGATCTCCTTGCAGTCCAAGGGACTCTCAAGAGTCTTCTCCAACACCACAGTTCAAAGGCATCAGTTCTTCAGTGCTCAGCATTTTTTATGATCCAACTCTCACATCAATACATGACTACTGGAAAAACACCAATACAGTATACTGACACATATATATGGAATTTAGAAAGATAGTAATGATGACCCTGTATGTGAGACAACAAAAGAGGCACAGATGTAGAGAATGGACTTTTGGCCTCTGAGGGAGAGGGAGAGGGTGGGATGATTTGGGAGAATGGCACTGAAACATGTATACTATCATGTAAGAAATGAAGCACCAATCTATGTTCGATACAGGATACAGGATGCTTGGGGCTGGTGCACGAGGATGATCCAGAGAGATAATATGGGGTGGGAGGTGGGAGGGGGTTTCAGGATTGGGAGCTCGTGTACACCTGTGGCTGATTCATGTCAATGTATGGCAAAACCAATACAGTATTGTAAAGTAGAATAAATTAAAAATTAAAATTAAAAATTAATAAATAAATAAGACAAATTGACAAAAACAAAAAACAAAAAAACATAGATTTGACTAGATGCACCTTTGTTGGCCAAATAGTGACTCTGTTTTTTAATATGCTGTCTAGATTTGTCATAGCTTTTCTTCCAAGGAGCAAGCATTTATTTATCTCATGACTGCAGTCACCATCTGCAATGATTTTTGAGCCCAAGAAAATAAATCTCTCACTGTTTCCATTGTTTCCCCGTCTATTTGCCATAAAGTAATGGGACTGGATGCCATGATCTTAGTTTTTTAAATGGCAAAATGAATTCAGGATGATTATTACTTTAGTTCTTAAAAAATACAGATAAATCCACATACTTCTGTAATATATTCAATGAAGAATTTAACTTTTTTCTGACTAATAATCTTTGGTTCTGTAATAAATTTACTCAAATATTAATGGTCAGTTTCCACCTATATTTATGAGTGGGAAAGTTTGGTCTTTGGGGAGAAAACCTAGAGCCTCAGATAAAGAGTATATAGAATTCTCAGATGATTTCACCATGAAATAACTTTCTGCAGTAAGCACTAAAAAAAAGAACTTCAGAATATAAAATTGATAGAAAAATGTTAATTTTGCTTGCTTATCGAGAAGTTTTGAGTACTATTATTGGCATTTTGTATTACAGTAGTATCACATGTGATCTTCATCCTTGTTCTGTCTGGGCTGGTTGTAATACAGAGATCTGACTCCAGTTGGAGCCATAAAATATCTACAAGTTAGTTTGTAAATAGTTTCAGCTATGAAATAGAATGTTCTGAGTCAAAATCACAGTATAGTTTAGTATAAAAAAGCATGCTCAGTACTATGGGACTAGGTATCTAGTGGGCTGGAGTGATGCTTAATTTTATGTGTTAATTTGACATAGATCATGGTGTCCAGTTCTTGGGTCAAACAATAGTCTAGATTTTGCTATGAAGGTATTGTTTCTGTGTGTTTAACATTAAAATCAAGGGCCATTGAGTCAAGTAGCTTACTCTCCATAGTGTGGGTGGGACTTGTCCAACTGGTTGAAAGCCTTAAGAGCAAAGGCTGAGGTTTACCCTAGGAGAAAGGTATTTGAACATAACTGAAACACAGAAACATATCCTAGGTTTCCTATCTGCCTGCTGTCCTCAAAAGAATTGGGAATCAAAATCACAACTTTAGCTCTTGAATTTCCAGCCTGCTGGAATAATTCTTAAGATAAATTTTTCTTTCTCTTTCTTTCTCTTTCTCTCTCTCTTTCTAGTAATAACTCCTTAAAATAAATCTTTCTAAAAATAAATATTATATATAAAATCTCTCTATGTACACATATATATATATAATATCTTAGCATGCATTTTATATATATATGTGTGTGTGTGTGTGTGTGTGTGTGTGTGTGTGTGTGTGTAGTTATAGATATGTGTCTATATAGATAATAGATATCCTACTGGTTCTGTTTCTCTGGAGCACCCTGAATAATAAAGCCAGTAACCAGGACAGACTGCATTTTAATAATGTAAAAGGAGAGTTTGGCTCTAAAAATACTCACATGTATAAGTCATTACAGAGTTTCTAGGTAAACTCAAAGCAGTGAGTGCCACAGTCTATTCAGGCCCACTCTATCCTTTCTCTCAAAGCTATATGATTATGTGCTCTTACCATTATATACCAATTTAGTTAGAACTCTTTATCATTTTAGCATTACTATCTTCTGCATTTAAGCTTTTGAATCTAGTAGGTTGTCAAATGATTACAGTTGCTCTTACTAAATTTACACAACTAAAGTTTGTGTAAATTTTACACAACCAGGGACAATGCAACTAGCGGCAATATAGTCAAAGAAATAGCCAACAGTTCTACAGGATTCTAACAGTGGAAAATACTGATACTATGACCACACTCTATTTTGTAGCTATGGTTCTATTAAGTAGATGTTTGCAGAGGGACCTAGAGGAAATAGAGACTTCTGTCATGCTCACAAGATGTCTCAGTCTTCCAGCAGCCATATTTTACTCCTCCTTTCTACATCTAAATCTCAGGAGGGGCCCAGTGCAGCCAAGCTTTAAGATAATTTGGAAAATGTACTTCTTGCTTTTTACTTCTTTTTTATTTTAAAAATATCTATCTTCCTCTTTTATGTTTAAAATATCTATTGATATTTTATTGATATCTAGAAGAAAGGAAACTAGAAGACTGTTGAGTGGGTGTTGAGTTAGAGTAACCACCAGACTGAGCTCTATTTGGTTTCTTGACTTGAATTTGCACAAATCTTTTCATATTTATAGCTTCCTTGGTGGCTCAGATGGTAAAGCGTCCGCCCGCAATGCAGAAGACCCAGGTTCAGTCCCTGGGTCAGGAAGATTCTGTGGAGAAGGAAATGACAACCCACTCCAGTACTCTTGCCTGGAAAATTCCATGGACTGAGAAAAAATATCTATCTTCCTCTTTTATGTTTAAAATATCTATTGATATTTTATTGATATCTAGAAGAAAGGAAACTAGAAGACTGTTGAGTGGGTGTTGAGTTAGAGTAACCACCAGACTGAGCTCTATTTGGTTTCTTGACTTGAATTTGCACAAATCTTTTCATATTTATAGCTTCCTTGGTGGCTCAGATGGTAAAGCGTCCGCCCGCAATGCAGAAGACCCAGGTTCAGTCCCTGGGTCAGGAAGATTCTGTGGAGAAGGAAATGACAACCCACTCCAGTACTCTTGCCTGGAAAATTCCATGGACTGAGGAGCCTGATAGGCTACAGTCCACGGGGTCACAAAGAGTTGGACACCACTGAGCGACTTCATTTTCACTTTCACTTTTCATATTTACACTTTCTGAGAAGGCAATGGCACTCCACTCCAGTACTCTTGCCTGGAGAATTCCATGGGACGGAGGAGCCTGGTAGGCTTCAGTCCATGGGCTCGCTTGGGGTCAGACATGACCGAGCGACTTCACTTTCACTTTTCACTTTCATGCATTGGAGAAGGAAATGGCAACCCACTCCAGTGTTCTTGCTTGGAGAATCCCAGGGACGGGGGAGCCTGGTGGGCTGCCGTCTATGGGCTCACACAGAGTCGGACACAACTGAAGCGACTTAGTAGCTGCAATACTAAGTATGAATATTTTGTAGACTGTCCATCAATTTTGGTTTGCATGGTATTTTCTATAGATTTTTCTCATGGTTATGTTGATGTTATGTAATTTTATAAAAAAAACTCAGAGTTAATGTGCTCTTCTCAATAAATCAGATCAAAGGGTGCTTTCTATTCAGATGTCTCATTATGAGCAATTTTAACGTTAATTGTGTGGTTTAGGTGCCCTCTGGTAGGTTCCTCCACTGTTAAGTAATTTTCTTTTTGTAATTAATCAATATTTTGAGGAAGATATATCTTTTTAAAATACATAAATACCCTATTTCTTCTTAAATTTTTACTCACTGAGTTTTAGCACACATCAGTAGGTTTTCCTGTAGCAATTATTACTGTGGTATCATCCATTATTTTTTACCATTGTAGTTGACAGTACTAAAGGACCTGTCATTTGAGGGTTTTTGAGGATTGAGAGTTAAGGACATATCCTGCTTTGCACATATTTTGTGACACCATTTCTATCTTTCTTTGTAACTAAAATTAGTCACCTCATCCAAGTAAAAATAAAACTTATTTTTTACTGATATGGTGATATCAGGAGTCCGAAAAGTCATATGCATACAGTACAATAAAACTATTGCTGTACTTCGTGGAAGAAAAAGGCTTTTTGCTTCTGAGAACTTAAATCATAAGATCATATAGTTCTGGGATGACAAACATTTGCTAGTAAGTCATCTGGAATAGCTTCCAGACTATATATTTTGTTAATGAGAGAAAAAGCATCATGTGTTGGCCACTAATTCGAAGCATGTTCTGTATCCTGTAGGTAGGCTCCACAAACCTGCAGGGCATGGGTTTACAGACAATGCCATAACTGAGGTTTCTAGGCCATTCCACTACTTTGTAAGGTCAACTGCGTCTGATAATGTGGCACATGCAATAATGATGGAACACAAAAATGTCAGAGCAAAGATACCAATATTAAGCTGAATACAAAATTGATGATTGTAGCATTGACTAGTCTACTAATGATGATGATGATGCATATCAGTCTTTTGGATGATTTGAAAGCCCACTGTCATCAATTCATTACACCTGATATACACAAGGCTTTTGACACATTGATAACTAGACATTTGTTGAGCACATCCAGAACCAGTATTTCTGGTACTAAATCTACATATCCATGAGCTCACTGAGCAAACCCTGGGGAGTCTGGGGAAAGAGGCAGATTATATTGTCAGCTGATTCAAATGCCATGTGGAAGGAGCATTCTCATTTTACACAAATATTATCAAGGCCTGGTTCCACTGTGAGAGGTACATCCTTGTATTTCTTGATACATCTGTCACTTTGTCACTGAACTTTCTATCTTTTCTTTAAAAATCCTGTTAATGTAGCAAAACAGATAGCCACTACTTATTAGTCAGCATAGATTATAATTCCTATCTGTGCCCCCTTTAAGTCAATATAGATTCTGTGTACAGTTCCTAGTTCTATTCAGGAAGAGTTTTACTTATTTACAGTCAATATGTGTCACCATAAAACAGTGCTATTTTAGCTCATGTCAGCATATTAGTTCTTTAAACAATCTGTAAACCACTCTTGATTTTTCTTATTCATCAATTGTGCAAAAATAACTTCTATGATAAGAATTCAGATGCTAGTGCAGCAAGCATATTCACATTAAAAATCCACATGTTAATACAACTTAACTGTAATTTTTAAGCCTTCTTGAACCAGGATATATTTGCTGCTGACCATGCCTGCTTCATGGGTTGGTAACAAGAAAGCACCCACTTCAAGAAAAACAGCTCAAATTAAATGGCTACTTTATATTGATGTTTAAGTGTCTCTGGCAGGACCCAATACCAAACCTTGACCTCCATCTCAGAAGTAGAATAATCAATTACCAAGGAAGGCGTAGCTTGCTGATAAAATAAATAAGTTGTGGGAATGTAATATACATAAAGGTGACTATAGTTAATAATACTGTGTTGCATATTTGGAAGTTGCTAAGAGAGTAAATCTTATAAGTTTTCATTACAAGCAATAAAAAGTTTTATAAGTATATATGGTAACAAATATTAACCTGACTTATTGTGGTGATCGTTTCTCAATAGATAAAATATGGAAATGTTATGTTGTATGCCTGAAACTAATACGTTGTATGTAAACTAAAACTCATTTTAAAATAAAAAGAATAAAGCATGACTTCATTTCAAACTCAAATTGCCCCTGTTGTAACTACTTTATGTAGGTTTCCACGTGAGCTATTGGGCACAATTGTTGCTATTCTGTTGCTAAGCCATGTTAGACTCAGCAACCCCATGAACTGCATTACCCCAGGCTTCTCTGTCCTTAACTATCTTCCTGAGTTTGCTCAAACTCATATCCATTGAGACAGTGATGCCATCCAACCATCTCATCCTCTGTAGCCTTCTTCTCTTGCCCTCAATCATTCCCAGCATCAGAGATTTTTCTGAATGAGTCAGCCCTTGGCATATGGTAGCCAAAGTATTAGAGTGTCAGCTTCAGCACCAGTCCTTCCAATGAATATTCAGGTTGATTTCCTTTAGGACTGACTGCTTTGATCTCCTTGCTGTCCAAGGGACTCTCAAGAGTCTTCTTCAGGACCACAAATCAAAAGCATCAGTTCTTTGCCACTTAATGTTCTTTTTTTTTTTTAGTTTACTTTTATTTTATTTTTTAAAATATAAATTTATGTATTTTAATTGGAAGTTAATTACTTTACAATATTGTATTGGTTTTGCCATACATCAATGGTCCAACTCTCACATCTGTTCATGACTACAGGAAAAAATCATAGTTTTGACTCATGGACCTTTGTCAGCAAAGTGATGTCTCTGCTTTATAGTATGCTGCTTAAGTTTGACATAGCTTTCCTTCCCAGGAGCAAACATCTTAAATTTCACAGCTTCAGTCACCATCTGTAGTGATTTTGGAATCCAAGAAAATAACATCTATTCCTGCTTCTACTTTTTCCCCTTCTATTGATTATAAAGTGATAGGATGGGATGCCATGATCTCAGTTTTTAGACTGTTGAGTTTTGAGCCAGCTTTTTCATTCTCTTCTTTCACCCTCATCAAGAGGCTCTTTAGTTCCTCTTCACTTTCTGACATTAGAGTGGCGTCATCTGCATATTTGAGGTTGTTGATATTTCTCCTGGCAATCTTCATTCCAGCTTGTGAGTCATCCAGCCCTGCTTTTCTCATGATATACTCTGCATAGAAGTTAAATAAGCAGGGTGACAATATGCAATCTTGTCATACTCCTTTCTCAATTTTGAACCAGCCCCTTGTTCCATGTCCAGTTCTAACAGTTGCTTCTTGTCCTGCATACAGGTTTCTCAGGAAACAGGTAAGGTGTCCTGCTATTCCCATCTCTTTAAGAATTTTCCACAGTTTATTATCCACACATTCAAAGGCTTTGGCATAGTTAATGAAGCAGAAGCAGAAAAAAAATTCAAAAAAAAATTTTTAATGTCTTTGCCTTTTCTGTGATCCAGCAGATGTTGGCAGTTTGATTTCTGGTTCCTCTGCCTTTTCTAAATCCAGCTTATACATTTGGAAGTCCTCTGTCCACATGCTGCTGAAAAATTTTGAGCATAATCTTGCTAGCATGTGAAATGAGTACAATTGAAATGTAATTTGAATATTCTTTGGCATTGCTTTTCTTTGAAATTGGAATGAAACTTGACCCTTTTCAGGCCTGTAGCCACTGTTGAGTTTTCCAAATTTGCTGACATACTGAGCGTAGCACTTTAACAGCATCATCTTTTAGCACAATAAGCTACTCATATATGGGCTTCCCAGGTGGTGTTAGTAGTAAACTAATCCAAGCAAGAATACTGGAGTGGGTTGCTGTTCCTCCACCAGGGAATCTTCCCAACCCAGGGATTGAAACTGTGTCTCCTGTATTCCGGCACTGTGATCACATTCTTTACCCATTGAGCCACTGGGAAGCCTTTTACTAACCATAGGTAAGATAAATGTTATAGCTACAAAAGGCCCCAAACTGCTTCTGTCCTTGGAGCTCTCAACCCAGGGATTCCCCAACTTACCATTGATCTACATAACCTGACAAATAAACCTCATCTAAACTTCCTCTTCCTCCTTTGGAGGTCCCTTCTGGGGACCTATATCCCTTCTAGACTGTGACCTCTAGCTTCTATCTCTGGAAGGTCTCTTATTCAAGGACTGCCACTTTCATAGACCCCTGTCCATCACCATCTAATAAAGCTTACTGTATGTTGCTGCCTCTTGAGGTCCTTTATTTTTTTCCAGAGCAATTCTGAAATTCTCTAATTTACCAGATGCTCTCAAAATTTAGCAAACTTCCAATCATGTGGCTATCAATATACTTAACTTAGAAGCCTTTGAGGCCATTTTATTCATTCTCAGCATCTTCAAAAACTCTTGGGAAAGAGAATAGTCTCTAAGCACTGAGAGGCAATAGGAAGGACATAAATCTAAGTTATGAACAGCCAAGGGCAACAGGCAAACTCTGTCTTCTCCAGCATGAAGAGAAGTCACTTAGTGTTTGAACCATCAGAAATATTGGTGGTAATAGGAACTTGGTGTGTGTGGAAGAGAGAAACTACATACAGAATTTGGATAATTGCAATTCTGGGAGGAACAAAGCAGGGGGACTTTAGTGCAGGACAGGGGCAGCAAAGACAACCACCAATAATACTAGGAAAAACAATTGTGTCCTAAAGTGCTCCCTGTGCTGTTAATTATAATACTTCTATGAAACCAAATGTGATTTCTATCTGTGCCAGTATCATTTTTTTCCAGAGCTGTTGGCTCTATGAGTCCTGTCCTGAGATTCTCTGCTGAAATAGTGAGAAAGAAAAAAAAAATACAAACACTTTTGTTCTTTTCTCTAAAATACTGAAATGAAAAAGAGACAGAGAAAAAAAAAAAGGAAGATGAAATGTTGATTATATGGTAGGCTGAGATGAGAGCAGAGAAAGGATGATTTTTATGAGCTCATGTTCTTGCAACCCAATTCATCAGTTTGAAATTTAAACACTTGTCAAATAGGACAAGTTCTGCATGGTTATAACTTGGAAGCACTATAGCTATTGATTTTTATATTTAGATTCTTTTTTTTTATTCCTAGGAATACACCGAGTTTTGTAAAATTTACTGCAATTTCAGTGGGAAGAAAATGACATAAATATAAGAACATAATTCAAGAAAAATGCTCAAAAAGTATTTTTCAGAGAACTGTCTATACACACAGGACAAGCACATGTGTCATATTTTCCAATAGAGAGCTGATTATAATACTCTGATTTTTCTTGAGATGATTCACTATATGTCCTAATTTTCCTATGAAAATCTAATTGCTATGTGTGCATTTTTCAGGCAACTGAGATAGGAAACCTACTAAAATGTATCCATGTATTTTATACTCAGTGAGTGAATCTGACACAATATTTATTTATCAGGTTATATAATCTAAAACATTATATTTGTAATAGGTTATGATGAGGCTAAAAATAAGCAATGTCAAAATTTATTACATTCTTAAAGACACAACTTGAACATTAGTTGAAAACATAAATCAAAGGAATACTATACTTACAAAATTATTATAGCTTACTATTATAAAAATAATATAATTCAAATTAGTTTATAAATTAGTTACATAAAATAGCTTAGGTCTGAGTAATATTAATCATACCAGCAAGTAAATTAAGATATGAAATTGTTAAAGTCAGCTCTGTCTTTTCAAGCTTGAGGTTTCCCAATTTATGTTATAGTCTAAGTTTGTTCACCAAGAAAGTTTGAGGAGATATGAAGACTAATCATTAGATTTCATGTGTATACACATTTTGTTCTCTTTAGTCTTCTGTTTATAGGCGCTACAATCAAATTTTGAAATACTATCTTAACTCTATCCTAATACTTCATTTAGGGCTTCCCTGGTGGCTAAATGGTAAAAAAATTTGCCTGTAATGCAGGAGACACTGATTAGATTCCTGCATCAAGAAGATTATCCAAAGAAGGGAATGACTACCCACTCCAGCTGCCTGGAGAATTCCATGGGAAAAGGAGCCCGGTGGGCTACAGTTCATAAGGTCACAAGGAGTCAGAAATAGCTGAGTGACTAACACTTTCATTTTCAATACTGTATTTGAGAGTGATTCTTTTATTTATTTATTTTATTTTTTGCTAATTATTTTATAGTCAGTACAAGGAAATTGACCTCGCAACTCACTTTTAATGACTAATATATAAAAAAACAGTGGTAGAATGTTACTCCAAGATTATCTTATAAAAATGTTCTGCCATTCATTCTGCTCACTGTTCTTGATCTCTTATTTGCTCTCTTGAATAAAAACCAGTTGGCAAAGACAATTGTTGCCTTACAGAGAGACCAATTTGGCGAAAAAAAAAAAAAAAAAGAAAGAAGGAAGAAAGCCAGCTAAGGTGTTGTCTGTTCAAAGATTAGTGAAAAACTGAAGCATTCATTTCACTGACAATTCAGCAGGCCGTGAGAGAGATCTTGGAAGTGGACACTGCCTCAATCAAGCATTTAAGATGACCACAGCACTGACAACCACCCTGAATGTATCCTTATGTGAGACCCTGCGTCAGAAGGCCCAGCTAGGCCATATTCAGACTGCTGACTTACAGAAACTGCTAGGAAAATATATATATATTTTTTCTGCCCTACGGCATTATATTTTGGGATAATTGATTATATAACATTAAAAATTTAATCCATGTGGTTTCCAAGATAACTGTATATCAGTTCAGTTGAGTTCAGTTCAGTTGCTCAGTCGTGTCCCACTCTTTACGAGCCCATGAATTGCACATGCCGTACCTCCTTATTCATTACCATCTCCCGTAGTTCGCTCAGACTCACGTCCATCAAGTCAGTGATGCCACCTAGCCATCTCATCCTCTGTCATCCCCTTCTCCTCCTGCCCCCAATCCCTCCCAGCATCAGAGTCTTTTCCAATGAGTCAACTCTTCACATGAGGTGGCCAAAGTACTGGAGTTTCAGCTTTAGCATCATTCCTTCCAAAGAAATCCCAGGGTTGATCTCCTTCAGAATGGACTGATTGGGTCTCCTTTGTAGTCCAAGGGACTCTCAGGAGTCTTCTCCAACACCACAGTTCAAAAGCATCAACTATTTGGCACTCAGCCTTCTTCACAGTCCAACTCTCACATCCATACATGACCACTGGAAAAACCATAGCCTTGACTAGATGGACCTTAGTCAGCAAAGTAATGTCTCTGCTTTCAAATATAATATTTAGGTTGGTCATAACTTTTCTTCCAAGGAGTAAGCATCTTCTAATTCCATGGTTGCAATCACCATCTGCAGTGATTTTGGAGGCCCCAAAAATAAAGTCTGACACTGTTTCCCCATCTATTTCCCATGAAGTGATGAGACCGGATGCCATGATCTTCGTTTTCTGAATGTTGAGCTTTAAGTCAACTTTTTCACTCTCCTCTTTCACTTTCATCAAGAGGCTTTTTAGCTCCTCTTCACTTTCTACCATAAGGATGGTATCGTCTGTATATCTGAGGTTATTGATATTTCTCCCAGCAATCTTGATTCTAGCTTGTGCTTCTTCCAGTCCAGCATTTTTCATGGTGTACTCTGCATATAAGTTAAATAAGCGGGTTGACAATATACAGCCTTGACATACTCTTTTTCCTATTTGGAACCAGTCTGTTCCATGTACAGTTCTAACTGCTGCTTCCTGACCTGCACACAGATTTCTCAAAAGGCAAGTTAGGTGGTCTGGTATTTCCATCTCTTTCAGAATTTTCCACAGTTTATTGTGATCCACACAGTCAAAGGCTTTGGCATAATCAATAAAGCAGAAATAAATGATTTTCTAGAACTCTCTTGCTTTGTCCGTGATCTAGCGGATATTGGCAATTTGATCTCTGGTTCCTCTGCCTTTTCTAAAACCAGCTTGAAAATCTTGAAGTTCACGGTTCACGTATTGCTGAAGCTTGGCTTGGAGAATTTTGAGCATTACTTTACTAGCATGTGAGATGAGTGCAATGTGGATAGTTTGAGCATTCTTTGGCATTGCCTTTCTTTGGAATTGGAATGAAAACTGACCTTTTCCAGTCCTGTGGCCACTGCTGAGTTTTCCAAATTTGCTGGCATATTGAGTGCAGCACTTTCACAGCATCATCTTTCAAGTGTGATAGTTTGAACATTCTTTGGCATTGCCTTTCTTTGGGATTGGAATGAAAACTGACCTTTTCCAGTCCTGTGGTCACTGCTGAGTTTTCCAAATTTGCAGGCATATTGAGTGTAGCACTTTCACAGCATCATCTTTCAGGATTTGAAATAGCTCCATTGGAATTCCATCACCTCCACTAGCTTTGTTAGTAGGGATGCTTTCTAAGGTCCACTTGACTTCACATTCCAAGATGTCTGGCTCTAGATTAGTGATCACATCATCATGATTATCTGGGTTGTGAAGATCTTTTTTGTATAGTTCTTCTGTGTATTCTTGCCACCTCTTCTTAATATCTTCTGCCTCTGTTAGGTCCAGACCATTTCTGTTCTTTATCGATCCCACTTTTGCATGAAATGTTCCCTTGGTATCTCTAATTTTCTTGAAGAGATCTCTAGTCTTTCCCATTCTGTTCTTTTCCTCTAGTTCTTTGCATTGATCGCTAAAGAAAGCTTTCTTATCTCTTGTTGCTCTTCTTTGGAGCTCTGCATTCAGATGCCTATATCTTTTCTTTTCTCCTTTGCTTTTCACGTCTCTTCTTTTCACCTCTCTTCTTTTCACAGCTATTTGTAAGGCCTCCCCAGACAGCCATTTTGATTTTTTGCATTTCTTTTCCATCGGATGGTCTTGATCCCTGTCTCCTGTGCAGTGTCACGAACCTCATCCCATAGTTCACCAGGCACTCTATCAGATCTAGGCCCTTAAATCTATTTCTCACTTCTACTGTATAATCATAAGGGATTTGATTTAAGTCATACCTGAATGGTCCAGCTGTTTTGCCTACTTTCTTTAATTTAAGTCTGAATTTGGTAATAAGGAGTTCATGATCTGAGCCACAGTCAGCTCCTGGTCTTGTTTTTGTTGACTGTATAGAGCTTCTCCATCTTTGGCTGCAAAGAATATAATCAATCTGATTTTGGTGTTGACCATCTGGTGATGTCCATGTGTAGAGTCTTCTCTTGTGTTGGAAGAGGGTGTTTGCTATGACCAGTGCATTTTCTTGGCAAAACTCTATTAGTCTTTGCCCTGCTTCATTCTGCATTTCAAGGCCAAATTTGCCTGTTACTCCAGGTGTTTCTTGACTTCCTATTCAGTGCTCTACAAAAGCCAGTTATTAGTGTAACTGTTTGTGCAGGTTGAAAGGAATTCCAGCTCAGAATAAAAACAGTTTCAAGCAGACAGACACTATAAATTAGGCATTCTCGCAGCCATCACTGAACCTGACAGCAAACAGAATATAGAAGCAGGGCCTGCCGTGAAAATATTGAGCCAAATAAATTATTAATTGGCAGGCATATATGAAATGTTTGATTTTGAATTACTGATGGGTAGATCTCATGGATGTCAAGGGAGAAGACTACCTGACCTCACCAGGACATAAAGGTGAATGGTTGGAAAAGAAAGATGCATGCCCAAGGGCTAAGAACTCAGTAAGACCCAAAGGAAATCAGGCATAGGTGTTAAACTACATTGTAATACATATTTAACCATTCAACAATCACTGGGTTGTAGGCTGAAATTGCAAAAATGAATAAGATAAAATATTTGCCTAGGAAAGACATGTTCACAGGTTAGTGATTTAGTACCAGAGACATAAACAGTAAACTCTAATAATATTGGACATTTAAAATTAAAATCATATATCTAAAACTGTGACTTAGAAGTAACAGTTTATGGGAAAAATGATAGGCTTGAGGTATGCCACTTAAAATTTATGGCAAATCTGAACCAGAGAGCTATCAAAAACAAAGATGTGAGACTAATAAAATACTGGCATGGAGAAATCTGCACTGATATCTGTCCCCAGCTTTACATCCAATCTTTGGGACAGTATAAACTGGAGTTTCTGTTTCCTCTTCCAAGATAAGTTCTAAAGAGCTCTTTTGTCAAACATATGTTTCATCAAAATTAAACGCTTCATCTAGGATATAGCCTTCTTCATTGTTTTCTACCAATATGAAGGGAAATACATTGGTAGCTTCTGTATTTGCCTTTGCAGCTACCCTAGATAACTGCCACTTCTGAAGTCTCTAAACCATTTGCACCAAAGCAGTTTACTTCTATAAGATTTTCAGGCTGTTTCTTAAGGTCTTCATAAGTTGCCAGCTCTTCCCCTTTAGAAATGAAACAATTTGTCCCCAGTTGCTTCATACCATGTCATGTTGGAAAAGGCATATAAAAACCATGACTACCACAAGGGACAAATTCATGTTTTAGGGATTCTGAAGTTCAGATAATTTGGAGAACTTCCCTTCAGGAAGAAGATCAAGGTTTATATGACATTAGGTAGTCATTTATAAGAAAAAATTTTGCTGATCTGGAAGAAACTCTGGAAGTCTTTAAGACAAAGGGCAGAAATAACTGTATATAAATACTGTGCTTCACTTGATAAAATTGTTTCCCATTTCAGAAATAACTCTGAAATCATGATACATATATACATGAATAATTAACAGAAATGTGCAGCAGCCATTGGGAGCCAAATTTCTCACTGCTGGAATGGGAGGTTACAGATAAGCAAGGGGAGGAGCCTAGAATGATACATGTGGTAATGGTTTAGAGTTGGAGACATCAGTATGAACTCATATGTACCTTAATATAGATACAGATGTACAGATGAATGTGTATGTATATGTGTGTGTGTATTCAGTTGCTCAGTTGTGTCCAACTCTTTGCAACCCCGTGGAATGTAGCCCACCAGGCTCCTTTGTCTATGGGGATTCTCTAGGCAAAAATACTGGAGTGGGTTGCCATTTCCCCCTCCAGGGGATCATCCTGACCCAAGGATTAAACCCTCATTTCCAGTGTCTCCTACATTGCAAGCAGATTCTTTACCATTGAGCCACCAAGGAAGCCCATATATATGTAAGCTTATATGTGTGTGTATGGGTTTTCTTACTCTGTCAGAGGCTATAGATGTGACAACACTCCAATATCAATAAATACTCTTAGAACAAAGATCTTGCTTTGTAATACCATTTTCCAATAAAAGGAGTCAAGACTCCTTGGACAAATGATTCTAGAACTGGGACAGGAAATGTACAAGGTGAGTCTGGAGTATCTTCTAGTGAGATAGTAAGAAAGTACTCAAACACACACAAACACAATTTTGGGGTATGTAAAAAGGGATACAGGAACAAATGAAAGAACTTTCAATGGCAAAAGCTGGAACACTCTGAGAAAGAAAGTACATAAGTGGTATTGAATTATAGCTTGAAGTATAAAATAAGCATCCCTGAGTCCATATTGATATAAACACAATTGGATAAATAATTAAATGCAACAGAATAGATAAATCTATGCAGAAAAATTCAAATAATGTATGTAGATACTCTGTCTTCAACTATGTGGATGTATTAGGTTGACCACAAATTTCATTCGAATTTTTCCATAATGCTGCTGCTGCTAAGTTGCTTCAGTCATGTTTGACTCTGTGTGACCCCATAGACAGCAGCCCACCAGGTTGATCTGTCCCTGGGATTCTCCAGGCAAGAATACTGGAGTGGATTGCCATTTCCTTCTCCAATGTGTGAAAGTGAAGTTGCTCAGTCGTGTCCAGCTCTTTGTGACCCCCATGGACTGTAGCCTACTAGGCTCCTCCATCCGTGGGATTTTCCAGGCAAGAGTACTGGAGTGAGTTGACATTGCCTTCTCCATTTTCCAGAATATCGCATGGAAAACTTGAATGAACTTTTTGGCCAACTCAATACTCCCCACTCCTTCGGTGTGGGCTGTGCACAGTGAGTTCCTTTCAAGGGCTACAGTGTGAAAAGAGGGAAAATAGAGTTACTTTTTAGTGGTGAAATTTGACAAACACTATCTCAATCAGAAATCAAGGTTAGTATCATCAGTGACAAGTGGTGTTGATAGTGTTGGCCCTTGATATGATGTGGGAGAATTTCACTTTGTTTCTGTGGTCTTCCTCCCCAGCACTCATCACCCCATGCAATCATGAAAAGAAACATCAAACCAATCCCGACTGAGAGACATTCTATTTGACCAGTACCCCCCCAAACTGTCAAGGTCATCAAAAACAGAGTGACAAATGGTCACAGTCAAAAGAAGCGATGTGGTTAAATAACATTCTCAAAGTGACAAAACTGTAGACATGGAAAGCAAACTAGGAGTTGCCAGGCTGATGGGGAGCTGGTTGTGAATATAAAGGGGTAACACTAGGGAGGTCTTTGTGGTCCTGGAGCAGTTCTGTATGTTGATTGCAGTCATGCTTGTATGAATTTACACATGATAAGGTGGTATAGGAACATATGTGACTTTGTTTTGCTACCCCTTTATTTTATCACTCAGGTAAGTTGGTAAAGCAGGAAGTAGAAGTATGCCTGGAAGCCATTGCTCTGTAGCACTGTGTGATATACTAGATCATCAGTAGTAACTTGATAAGATTACAAACTCCGTAGATATTGTCCACTCTCCATACTCTAAATATATCTCCAACTCATTTGCCCCTTGGCTAAGTACCAAAATGCTGCAGCCATTCCAGTGCCTTATAGTCTGATAGGAAATTGGAATATAAAGACACAGCAGCTTTAAGTAATTGGAGTTAAACTAGCTCCTAGTCAGTTTTACTAACATGCCTGTGTGGACACAAAGCTAGGGCTCCCCCTAGGGCCTCGGAAGGAGCCCATGTATTTGAGGATCCTTAAGGCTTAGCTTCATTTGTTGTTCAGTCACTCAGTCATGTCCAACTCTTGTGACTCCATGGACTGCAGCATGGAGTGTTTCCCTGTCCTTCGCCATCTCCTGGAGTTTGCTCAAACTCATGACCATTGAGTGAGGGATGCCATCCAACCATCTCATGCTCTGTCATCCCCTTCTCCTCCTGCCTTCAATCTTTCTTTAGCTCTCAGCCTTCTTTATGGTCCAGCTCTCACATCCATACATGACTACTGGAAAAACCATAGCTTTGACTATATGGACGTTTGTTGGCAAAGTAATGTCTCTGCTTTTTAATACACTATCTAGGTTTGTCATAGCTTTTCTTCCAAAAAGCAAGTGTCTTTTAATTTCATGGCTGCAATAACCATTGCAGTAATTTTGGAATCCAAGAAAATAAATTCTCTCACTTTTTCCATTGTTTCCCCATCAATTCACCATGAAGTGATGGAACTAGATGCCATGATCTTAGTTTTTTTTGACTGCTGAGTTTTAAGCCAGTGTTTTTTCCTCTCTCTCTTCTTTCACCTCATCAAGAGGCTCTAGTTTCTCTTCACTTTCTGCCATAAGGGTGATGTCATCTGCATATCTGAGGTTATTGATATTGACTCCAATTGGAGGCAATCTTGACTCCAGCTTGTGCTTCATCCAGCCTAGCATTTCACATGATGTACTCTGTATGTAAGTTAAATAAGCAGAGTGATGATATACAGCCTTGATGTACTCCTTTCTCAATTTGGAACCAGTCAGTTGTTTCATGCCCAGTTTTAACTGCGGCTTCTTGATCTGCATACAGATTTCTCAGGAGGCAGGTCAGGTGGTCTGGTACTCCCATCTCTTGAAGAATTTTCCACAGTTTGTTATTATCTTCACATTCAAAGGCTTTAACATAATTAATGATGCAGAAGTAGATGTTTTTCTGGAGTTCTTTTGCTTTTTCGATGATCCAACAGATGTTGGCTATTTAATCTCTGGTTCCTCTGCATTTTCTAAATCCAGCTTGAACATCTGGAAGTTCTTGGTTCACATCCTGCTGAAGCCTAGGTTGGAGAATTTTGAGCATTACTTTGCTAGCATGTGAGATGAGTACAACTGTGTGGTAGTTTGAACATTCTTTAGTATTGCCTTTCTTTGGGATTGGAATGAAAACTGACCTTTTCCAGCTTCATTAGCTGCACAGTAAATTGACCTTTTATAGCTTCATTAGCTGCATAGTAAACCTGCTTTTAATTTCCATGTTATGTTGGTATCACTCTTCTATTGATCAATCATGTATAAGCTGATTCACAAACAAAAAAGAGAAGAGGTTGTCCATATGATATAGCATTGAAGGAAGAGTCAGATTTTGATCAGATTGTTAAAGACTATTACATCCGAACAGAGGAAGCTATAGTTCAAACCCTTCCCAGTCCAGGGCTCTGAGTTTGTGAGGGGTTCTAAGGGCTATTTCTTCAGGACAAGCTGTTGACCCCATAATGGAAAGCCAAAGCAGAATGAGAATGCTTCAAGTCATGGGGTCTTTGTTAGCTTCATGGCTTTCAAAGAAATTTGTGACTACTATAAGAGAAAATGTAGGGATTGAGCCCTTTGAGTTATGTGGATTTCCTGTGAGTGAAGTGAACTTGTTCACCGACAATGCCTTAGAATTCAGGACCTCTGGCTGTCTGCAGCCTGGAGTCCAGCCTGTGTGCAGTTTGGAAAAGGCCAATTTCATGTTGTTCTGGAGGAAGTTGTAACCAGGACCTCTGCTCCATTTTACCTCCCCAGGAGCAAAGAGGAAACCTTGTCTATCATGAAGCTGTCTCATTTGGTATTGTTTTCCTCCTGGAAGCTGCATGTAGAAAGTTGGTCTGGGTAATACTGAACTGGTTGAAAAGTTCATTTGAGATTTTCCATAAGATGTTATGGAAAATTTTGAACGAATGTTTTGGCCAAGTCAATAATTTAGTTCAGTTCAATCAGAGGTGCTTGTTTGAAAGGAATTGTTTAAGCAACCCCAGGGATTCTAATGCTTGGCAGTCCATGGATTTCATTTTGAGAAACATTGAGCTCACCCCTCCTATCCTTTGAGTAGGCTTGGCAGTGGGGACAATTTGATTCTTTTTTCTAATAGCTGTTTTCTACCTGATGACTGGGTGAGGAGGGGTGGGGGAAAGGAAGACTAATAAAAAAGTGGTCCCAATTTATCTTGCTATAGTAAATGCTCCACAAGTGCACAGATAAATCTCTTTCACCTACCATTTTTGCAGTCACCTCTCACTGAGTGCTTCATTGTCCCAAGACAAGAAAGCAACCTCAGCCCAGAAGGAGTAAATCTATAGTACCCAAGGACTGGCAGACTGTTCCATTGTTTCTTCAACTCTTTTTTTGGTTTGTGCACCTGAACTACAAATGCCAATTAGGACCAGATGCAAATAGCATATGCCCTGAGTATAGGGATTCCCTGGTGACTCAGACAGTAAAGAGTCTGCCTGCAATGTGGGAGACCCAGGTTTGATCCCTGGGCCAGGAAGATCCCCTGGAGAAGGAAATAGCAACCCACTCCAGTATTCTTGCCTGGAAAATCCCATGGACAGAGGAGCCTGGCAGGCTACAGTCCATGGGGTTGCAAAGGCTCAGACAGGACTGAGAGACTTCTCTTTCTTTCTTTCTTTCTTTCTTTCTTTCTTTCTTTCTTTCTTTTTTTCCTTCTTTGAGTGTAAAAACCTTCTGTTCTAAAAAGCACAGTCATCTCTGGTTTTCTAGTGCTTGAACTAGCAGAAATGTTAACTTTGGATCTTTTCTCCCAAAGTGTATCGTTGTATATCTCAAGCTGTATGTATGGTGTACAGACTCAGCGTGGGGATGCAAGGAGCATTTCCACGTATAGAAAGATTCTATTCAAAGTGCACAAGGCAATCAATAGGGAAGTCAATTTCCTGGCTCAGAAAAAAAAACTTCCCTGCCCTCTAATAGTGCAGGTGACTATGTGTGCCCTGTTGCATGGCCCCTATGTAGAGAAGTCTTGTGTTCATACAGTGTTGGGCTTTAGAGTGCCATACAGTGATGCCACCCACAGTGTTTCAAACAGACAGGGCAAAAGATGCCAAAACTCCTGTTCTTATACTCTAGCTCTTATCCTACCAACTGGAAGTCAACCAATGAGGATGAAGCTGGATGTTAATGAGCTCCCATTCATGCTGGGCCTATACTAGGTGCATGGGCTATTGGGTTGGCCAAAATGTTCGTTTAGGTTTTTCCATAACGTCCTGTGGAAAAACCTGAATGAACCTTTTTTGCTTACCCAATAGTTTAACCCTCTTAACAACTCTGTAAGGCAAATGGTATTTCTATTATCTGGGTTTTCTTACAAAACAGAGCCTTGAGCAATCATTAAGTGTTAATGTTTTCTATAGTAAGGGCCTTCTCAGGACAGTAAAACGAGAGAAGAGACAGCAGCAGGAAAGGCTCATAAACAGAGCAAAAGAGTTTAGTACTGTATTGACCGCTGCTTCATCACAAGCCCTGAGAGATACAGTTGATGGCTCAGCAGGTCCACTGAGTCAGATACGTGGATATCTTTGAACAGGCCGTGTGGTGAGCCATGTTTTAGAATATGATTAATTCTCTATGCTTCCACTTCAGGGAATGCAGAATCAGTTCCTGGTTGGGAAACTAAGATCTCCCATGCTGCATGGTGTGCCCCCAAATTTAAAACAACAGCAAGAAAAAATAAAACAGGGAGAAAGGGAGAGGAAATTTGTTTGCCTGACTCTTCCCATCTATATCTCATTGGCTAAAGTTTGCTCAGGGTAGGGGTGGGTCTTAGCATCTTCATACAGCCAGGTTACTTCATCAAGCCCTTGTAGCAGCTGCTCCGGAAGCCACACTCATTGTGGGAAATGAGGAATGGCTATGAGGAGGAACTGGGATATCCTTGGAGAATGATGGGGAGTTTCCCAAGTAAAGGGTTGTGGGGAAGGGCCCCCTGGCAGAGGTAAGTATGCTGCCCAGTCACAGAGAGGTGTGGGGAGCTTTTTCACCTTGCCTAATGACCAGAGCCTGCAGTACAAGAAGGAGTCATGTGAGTGGAGGTGGAAGATAGAAACTGAAACAGGGTTAAATCATGAAACTTAGGCTAGACTCTTTGAACTCTATCCTGTAGGTTACAGTGAGTCATTTATGCACTGTATCGTTGAGTATGATACTGAGTTGGCCAGAAAGTTCGTTTGAGTTTTTCCGTAAGATCATACAGAAAAACCCAAATGAACATTTTGGCCAACCCAATACAGAAGACTTTTCATTTCACAAAAATCATTTTGGCTAAAGTCTGGTAAATAGTTTGGAATGGGAAAGGTATAAAAGTAGAGACATTAGTCATGAGGTATTTCACTGTAACAGAGGTTATGCATATATTTCTACAGTAATATATTACTGATGGTCAAGATGTAGATAGAAAAATGGATTTAGGATATGTCATAGAGGTTCAATTATCTGGTCTTAGTGATTAATTAGATTTGGGAGCTTAAATAAAAGGGGGAGCCTAGGATGGTGGGGGCTGGGGGTGATGCTACCTTTCAAAGAAATAGGCAAATAAAATTTAAAAAATAAAAGAAATAGGCAGTATAGAAGATGGAGGGGGAAAGGTGAAAGCATTTAGGCATGGTGAGAAATGAATGCAGCTGTAGATGTACTACACTTGTTAGGCAATCAAACGAAGTATGTGGGGAAAGCTCTGGAGTAACAGATTTAAGAATCATCAGAATATAACCAAGTGGTAAATGAATCCACAGATTGATGAATTTACTTAGAACGGGTATGTAGTTCAAGAACAAAACTCCAGAGGGCAGTGATTTTAAGGGATGGACAACGGAAAAATGACTGCAAAGGAGACCAGAGACTGAGCGGGAGAAACCTAAGAGGAAAAAATCAGGAATCAACACAGTAAGTCCTCTACATATGAACCTTCAAGTTGCAAGCTTTCAAAGATGTGAACAGGCATTTGCATGTCCAGTCACATAAGTTATTTTATGTGTCTGGCATACATTGCCAGGTGTGGGCATTCTCTACAAGTGGCTGTGCTTTTGTATACTTTACAGTATTGTATGGAGTACAGTGGCTTCCCTGTTGGCTTAGTGGTAAAGAATCCGCCCACCAACGCAGGAGACATGGGTTCTATCCCTGGGTGGGGAAGACTCACTGGAGAAGGAAGTGGCAACTCACTCTAGCATTCTTGCCTGGGAAATTCCATTGGCAGAGATGCCTGATGGGGTCATGGGGTCACTATGAGTCAGACACGACTTAGTGACTAAACAACAACATGAAGTACAGTGTCTTTATTTCAAGCCCAGGATGTCCCGAAGCAAGAGAGAAAGCAGCCATATATAGCTGATTTTGTTAGTAGGGTACCTAGGCTAACCTTGCTGGACTTAGAAACAAATTGGACTTAAGAACATGCTCTAGAAGCAGAATTTGTTCATAGGTAGGGGACTTACTGTAGTTCTGGGAAATTTCCCTTTGGGAAAATTGAGGATTGAGAGTAACCAAGGAAACGGTTCACTTCCACTTGAGAATAAAAGGTGGATCTGTGAATAACTCTTTGTAAGGAAGAAGCTGCCCCTGAGGATTAATCTTTGAAGGGTAAACATATGTATTTGTATAACACTATGGTTTTTGAACATACTGTATTTTCAGCTGCAGCACATTTTTAAAAACTTCTAAATTAGGTACATTATATGGTTCAATATCCTTTTGATATTTTTCACTTTTAAACTGTGCATCATTTGTCAGTCACAATAAAAATCAAATACTTTAAGAGGATATTTTCATTATATATACAAATATATATTTGACTAAAATTAGACAAGTAAAAACACTAGAGATCAGCATGTGTGGCTGAAAAATGGGATTTTAAATGAGTGACATGGAAATCAAAACTATATTTTTACATTTCAGAACACATTTTTTTCTTAGATTGAGTCTAGCAATGAGGTCTAACTGATTAAATTCTAAAATGTTGCATTTTTATATGTGATTTGTCATAATCACTCTTATTTTTTCATAATTAGTACAACACTACTCAGAACTGATAAATTCAACTTCAAAATCCTGATTTCCCCATTCCAACCTGAATAGGCTGTTGAATTGGGGAACTTTACTAATTTATTAATATTTTCTAATATTTCTTAAGCATAGGTTTATTTGTAAAACTAATATAATATATTCTAATAAAACAAATATAATGACTGCCATCTATGGGGTCACACAGAGTTGGACACGACTGAAGCAACTTAGCAGCAGAATATATTCTAATACTTATATATTAGGTACTACTTATCTAGTTCAATGAAGAAATGCAAATAAAATGCTTAGCACTTAACCAATATCAAATATTATGATTTTTTTCTCTTCAAATCCTGTACCTCAAAGCACTTATCTTTCGGAGATATGTCAATTAGCAACTAAATGAGAGAAAAAAAAAAATAAACAGTCCAATTGAAAAAATGGACAGAAGACCTGAATAGACATTTTTCCAAAGAAGACATGCGGATAGCCAATAGGCAACAAAAAGGTGCTCAACAATGCTAATTACCAGAGAAATGCAAATCAAAACCACAGTGAGATATCAGCTCATACCTGTAAGAATGACCATCATCAAAATGAACAAAATTAAATGTTGGCTAGGATGTAGAGAAAAGGAAACTCTCCAGAAAACAACTACTTTTGCTTCATTGACTATACCAAAGCCTTTGACTGTGTGGATCACAGCTAACTGTGGAAAATTTGAAAGAGAGGGGAATACAAGACCATCTTACCTGTCTGGTCCCTGAGGAAACCTGTATGCAGCATAAGAAGCTACAGTTAGAACTGGACATGGAACAACAGACTGGTTCAAAATTGAGAAAGAAGTATGACAAGGCCATATATGTCAACCTGCTTATTTAACTTTTACCCAGAGAATATCATGTGAAATGCCAGGCTGGATGACCCACAAGCTGGAATCAAGATTACCAAGTGAAATATCAGTAACCTCAGATATGCATATGACACCCTCGTAAAGGCAGAAAGCATATTCAAAAGCAGAGACATTACTTTGCCGACTAAGGTCCATCTAGTCAAGGCTATGGTTTTTCCAGTAGTCATGTATGGATGTGAGAGTTGGACAGTGAAGAAAGCTAAGCACTAAAAAATTGATGTTTTTGAACTGTGGTGTTGGAGAAGACTCTTGAGAGTCCCTTGGACTGCATGGAGAGGCTGTTCTTTGGAAGGAATGATGCTAAAGCTGAAACTCTGGTACTTTGGCCACCTCATGTGAAGACCTGACTCATTGGAAAAGACTCTGATGCTGGAAGGGATTGGGGGTAGGAGGAGAAAGGGACGACAGAGGATGAGATGGCTGGATGACATCACCAATTTGATGGACATGAATTTGAGTGAACTCCAGGAGTTGGTGATGGACAGAGAGGCCTGGCATGGTGCAGTTCATGGGGTCGCAACGAGTCGGACACAACTGAGAGACTGAACTGAACTGATCTGAACTGAAAGGCAGAAAGTGAAGAGAAACTGAAGAGCCTCTCAATAAAGGTGAAAGAAGAGAATGAAAAAGCTGGCTTAAAATTCAGCATTCCAAAAACTAAGATTATGGCACCCATTCCCATCACTTCATGAAAAATAGATTGGGGAAAAATGAAAACAACGACAGACTTTATTTTCTTGGGCTCCAAATTCACTGCTGATGGTGACTGCAGCTATAAAATTAAAAGATGATTGCTCCTTGGAAGAAAAACTATTACAAACCTATATAGCATATTAAAAAGCAGAGACATTACCTTGCTGACAAAGGTTCATATAGTCAAAGCTATGGCTTTTCCAATAGTCATGCATGGATGTGAGAATTGGATCATAAAGAGGGCTGACTGTCAAGCAAATGACCCTCTCAAAGTCTGGTGCTGGAGGAGATGGACTTTCCAGCATCCCATGGACAGCAAGGAGATCAAACCAGTCAGTCCTAAAGGAAATCAACCCTGAATATTCACTGGAAGGGCTGATGCTGAAACTGAAACTCCAATACTTTGGCCACCTGATGCGAAGAGCCAACTCATCAGAAAAGATCCTGATATTGGGAAAGATTGAGGGCAGGAGGAGAAAAAAACAACGGAGAATAGGAAGGTTGGATGGCATCATTGACTCAATTGATATGACTCTGAGCAAACTCTGGGAAATAGTGAAGGACAGGAAGCCTGGCATACTGTTATCCATGGGGTTGCAAAGAGTCAGACATGACACAGCGACTGAACAACAGTATACTATTGCTGGGAATGTAAGTTGGTGCAACAACTTTTGAAACAGTTTGGAGGTGCCTCAAATGACTAAAAATAGAATCATGATATGATGCAGTATTTCCACTAGTTGGTATATATTTGAAGGAAAGGAAAATACTAATTCAAAAAGATATATACACCACAATGATCACAGCAACATTATTTACAATAGATATAGAAGCAACCTCAGTGTCCATCAACAGATGAATGAATAAAGAATGTATTGTATACATTAAATATTGCAAAGCATAAAATTCAGTAATTTGATTGGTTGTATATTTTGCTATATCTGCCTTTACTATATGAAAATATGGCAGTTTGATTTTATTATTTCTTAAGTATGAGAAACTTCTCTATGTTAATGATTTTAAATAAGCAAATGTATTAAAACTCATTGCTGATAGTGTCATAAATATAAGATTGACAGTAGTTAAATTGGAAGGAAAATAGAACTGCCAAGAATAACTTAGTTAACACTGACATTCTATGCAAAAGTATTTAAAGTATTTCAAATTTTTGTTCATATATGATGGGGAGGTTAAAAATAAAGAAAAGCTTAAATCAGGCTCATAATTGTGATTTATATATAAAAATGCAATGGCCTTCAAAGTTAATACCATCCATACAATTAATTCAGAAACTAAATAAAACTGTATGAATTAAATGAAGCTTTTCTAGGCAATAAAACTTGCTTATAACTTTAATCGCTGAGTTGAAACAGATATTTGAAAATTCCTAAGAGAAATCCTAACATTTATTTTTAGAATGGTATCAGTGGACATGTTTGATTTATTTTCTTCAAACTGACAATTTATACAAAATTTTCATGAAGCCTGCTAAGTCACTTCAGTCGTGTCCGTCTCTGTGTGACCCCATAGATGGCAGCCCACCAGCCTCCGCCGTCTCTGGGATTCTCCAGGCAAGAATATTGGAGTGGGTTGTCAGTTTCATGAAGTCTAGGAAAAGTTAATTTAAATAGTTGCATTAAATAGGAAGGCAGACAATAACCATATGAGCTGCGTGGTAAGGAACTTGGCGTTCTGGCAATGTACCATGACAATGTAATAGAACCAAATACAGAAGTACACAGAAATGTCTGGATAAAAAAACAGCTAGATTAATACAATCTTCAGAAAATTCTAGAATGAATTATGTTAGTAGAAGTATTCTAGTCCCCTAAACTTCAAATCATAGAAAGGATCAAGGAGTTCATTTTATAAATGAACTAAGAGGAGGTCAGGAAAATTCCCTAAGATCTTTAATAATTAATGCAAAGTTCAAATCTTATCTCAAGGCTTCAAATTTCTAGTCTAATGTTCTTTTCGCCTTTGTCATCTCATTTTTCGAAAAGGTAGTATCTGAAGTGTGTCTTTTTAGAAACTAGTAAATTCTTTAAAACACGTTTTCTTGTGAGCCTAAAGTTCATACCAGTGATTTCATCAAGCTACTAATTATTTCTCTAATTAAGTACAAAAATAAACATTTTCTTTATAATTCATGAAGGGATATTAATTAACATCTTATCTATAAAGATGTCCATCAGCAGATGAATGAATAAGAAAGCTGTGGTACATATACACAATGAAGTATTACTCATACACAATGAAGTATTACTCAGCCCTTAAAAAGAATAAATTTGACTCAGTTCTAATGAGATGGATGAAACTGGAGCCGATTATACAGAGTGAAGTAAGCCAGAAAGAAAAACACCAATACAGTATACTGACACATATATATGGAATTTAGAAAGATAGTAATGATGACCCTGTATGTGAGACAACAAAAGAGACATAGAGGTATAGAATGGACTTTTGGCCTCTGAGGGAGAGGGAGAGGGTGGGATGATTTGGGAGAATGGCATTGAAACATGTATACTATCATGTAAGAAACGAAGCGCCAGTCTATGTTCAATACTGGATACAGGATGCTTGGGGCTGGTGTACGGGATGATCCAGAGAGATGGTGTGGAGTGGGAGGTGGGAGGAGGCTTCAGCATTGGGAGATCGTGTACACCTGTGGCTGATTCATGTCAATGTATGGCAAAACCAATACAGTAATGTAAAGTAGAATAAAGTATTAAAAAAATAAATAAAATAAAATAAAAATAAAAAAGAATAAATTAATATGAGTTAAAATTGCGTTGTCTATACCTGATATCGTGGCTTCCCTTGGGACTCAGATTGTAATGCGTCTTCCTGCAATGCGGGAGACCCAGGTTTGATCCCTGGGTCGAGAAGTTCCCCTGGAGAAGGAAATGGCAACTGGCCACTCCAGTATTCTTGCCTGGAAAATCCTGTGTACAGAGGAGCCCAGTAGGCTACAGCCCATGGGGTCACAAAGAGTCAGACACGACTGAGCGACATCATTTCACTTCACTTCACTTCATACCTGATATCTGCTTCCCTGGTGGCCCAGATGGTAAAGAATGCCTGCAGTTTGGGAGACCTGGATTTGATCTCCTGTGTTGGGAAGATCCCCTGGAGAAGGGAATGGCAACGCACTCCAGTATCCTTTCCTAGAGAAGTCTATGAATGGAGGAGCCTGGTGGGCTACAGTCCGTGGGGTCACAGAGTCTAACATGACTGAGTAACTAACACTTTCATTTTCACTTTCATATCTGATGTTTAGAATAAGTATGGCATTTCAATTATGCTAGAAACATCTTTGCAATAAAGTGAGAAGTGTTTATAGTTTTTACTACATTTGTCTTAAAATATTAGGGATCAAAGAATATCTTTTAAACTGTACACACATAGGCCTTCCCTGATTAAGTAAGGAGGTAGACAGATAAAGCCATGAAAATACCATCCTGTCTTTCTTATTCCCATAGAAAATTAGATGAAACCAAAAGAGTATCTCATTGCAAGAACACACAAAAGAACTGTACAAAAAAGATCTTCACAACCCAGATAATCACGATGGTGTGATCACTCATCTAGAGCCAGATATCCTGGAATGTGAAGTCAAGCGGGCCTTAGAAAGCATCACTATGAACAAAGCTAATGGAGATGATGGAATTCCAGTTGAGTTGTTTCAAATCCTGAAAGACGATGCTGTGAAAGTGCTGCACTCAATATGCCAGCAAATTTGGAAAACTCAGCAGTGACCACAGGACTTGAAAAGGTGAGTTTTCATTCCAATCCCAAAGAAAGACAATGTCAAAGAATGTTCAGACTGTTGCACAATTGCACTCATCTCACATGCTAGTGAGGTAATGCTCAAAATTCACCAAGCCAGGCTTCAGCAATATGTGAACCATGAACTTCCTGATGTTCAAGCTGGTTTTAGAAAAGGCAGAGGAACCAGAGGTCAAATTGCCAACATCCACTGGATCATGGAAAAAGCAAGAGAATTCCAGAAAAACATCTATTTCTTCGTGATTGACTATGCCAAAGCCTTTGACTGTGTGGATCACAATAAACTGTGGAAAATTCTGAAAGAGATGGGAATACCAGACCACCTGACCTGCCTCTTGAGAAATCTGTATGCAGGTCAGGAAGCAACAGTTAGAACTGGTCATGGAACAGCAGACTGGTTCCAAATAGGAAAAGGAGTATGTCAAGGCTGTAGATTGTCACCCTGCTTATTTAATTAACTTCTATGCAGAGTACATCATGAGAAATGCTGGACTTGAAGAAACACAAGCTGGAATCAAGATTGCCAGAAGAAATATCAATAACCTCACATATACAGATGACACCACCCTTATGGCAGAAAGTGAAGAGGAACTAAAAAGCCTCTTGATGAAAGTGAAAGAGAAGAGTGAAAAGTTGGCTTAAAGCTCAACATTCAGAAAACGAAGATCATGGCATCCGGTCCCATCATTTCATGGCAAATAGATGAGGAAACAGTGGAAACAGTGTCAGACTTTATTTTGAGGGGCTCCAAAATCACTTCAGATGGTGACTGCAGCCATGAAATAAAAAGATGCTTACTCCTTGGAAGAAAATTTATGACCAATCTAGATAGCACTTTCAAAAGCAGAGACATTATTTTGCCAACTAAGGTCTGTCTAGTCAAGGCTATGGTTTTTCCATTAGTCATGTATAGGTGTGAGAGTTGGACTGTGAAGAAGGCTGAGCACTGAAGAATTGATGTGTTTCAACTGTGGTGTTGGAGAAGACTCTTGAGAATCCCTTGGACTGCAAGGAGATCCAATCAGCCCATTCTTAAGGAGATCAGCCCTAGGATTTCTTTGGAAGGAATGATGCTGAAGCTGAATCTCCAGTACTTTGGTCACCTCATGAGAAGAGTTGACTCATTGGAAAAGACTCTGATGCTGGGAGGAATAGGAGACAGGAGAAGAAGGGGATGACCGAGGATGAGATGGCTGGGTGACATCACTGACTCAATGGACGTGAGTCTGAGTGAACTCTGGGAGTTGGTGATGGACAGGGAGGCCTGGCGTGCTGCGATTCATGGGGTTGCAAAGAGTCGGACAATACTGAGCAACTGAACTGAACTGAACTGATCTCACTTGTTAAAATCCCATCACCCTTCTCTACTCTAGTTGTTTTCAAACTTTAGCTGTATCAGAATCATCTTGTTGAAGGAAAATTGCTGACCTCACACCCAACTTTTCAGATTTAGCAAATATGCAATGGAACCTGAGATTAATATTTTAATCAAACTCCTTGATGATGTTGATGCTGCTTATCTGATAACACACTTCAAGAATCACTGCTTCACTCCACTTAGTTTATATGTATTCTCATTTAAGCAGTTATACATAATTATGTAAATTAATCATTAATGTAGCTGTCAATATATGTTTCTTTTTTAGGCTATTTTTTCTATTTAATAAATTAGAAAAATATCGACCTGGATTTATATTCATATCCACACTCCCCCACTGTTTAAAAATACAGTGTGCTTCAACTTGTTCAGACAGTTATTATGAGATCCCAATTCCATGTGATTTTAACCTATATTTCTCACTATAATATGAGGCCATTTCTTTTCTTTTAAATATATCTGTAAATGGGAAATAATAGTGCTTTTGCTTTATAACAATTATTTTTGTGTATTTAATGATTTACGTTGAATATATAATTGAGTATCTCCTCAAAATTTCACCCATGAACAAACACTGATTGCAGGTCTTGATGGAGGAGAACACAGTGGTGAGTTGTGAAATACAGCCTGCCAGGGTGCTGTGGGGTCTATTAAATCACCTTGGTTTTTCTTCTACAGCCTGAATTACCAGCTCATTTATTTTTTCTTCCTTCAACTTCTCAGAGATTTCACCTGTTAAATTGCTCTCCCTTTGATCCTACTCAGCTTTTCACAATCTAATTGAAATGTGGAACCAAAAAACGGACTCACAGAGAGTGAAATATTTTTTGAGTTTGTACATTCACTAAAACAGTTGAAAGTGTGTGTGTTTGTGTGTGTGTGTGTAGCTTCTTCTCAACTCTTATGAGGGCAGTGAATTTTTTTCTGATATAACTCATCCTCAGAAGTACTCCTGATTTACTTTTAGATCAAGTCGTTAAGAATTTAATATTATTTAATAGTCTATCAAATATGGAACTGTTGGGAAACAAAATCAAATCTTTGTAGACATGACAAAATTCTTACAAAGATAGTACTGAAATTTACTGGCAGTAAATTTCATGATAGATACAGTACCATAGGCATTTCTGCAATGGCACCCCACTTCAGTACTTTTTGCCTGGAAATCCCATGCACGGAGAAGCCTGGTAGGCTGCAGTCCATGAGGTCTCTAAGAGTCGGACACAACCGAGAGACTTCACTTTCACTTTTCAGATCATGCACTGGAGAAGGAAATGACAACCCACTCCAGTGTTCTTGCCTGGAGAATCCCAGGAACGGGTGAGCCTGGTGAGTTGCTATTTGTTGAATTATGAAACTCACAGGACAATCCCTAAAGTCAATTGTGATTATTATCAATATGTACAGTATTTGGAGTTTACTTGAAAAGCATCATTCTTAATGAACTGCTTTTAGAACTCAGGTTAACCTTGTGTTCTGTAAAATGCTGGGATACAAGGCTTCTAGGCACTAAAAATCACAAAGAACTTGCTGTGGGGTTATTTGAATGAAAGCTCTTATTCTTAAATTCAAAACTATGAATATGTAAATAGAGTACATTTCCTTTGCAAGACTCCTAGAAATTAGAGTTACCAGGAACATTAGAATCTATTCTGCAGTATCTGAAAAGGTAACCTACAGGCCAGGAAAATCTTAAGAAGTACTATTGCTTACCCACATTTTTTACTCATTTGCAAATGGGCTTCTCTGCTACCAGAATTTTAAGAACTTTGTTACTGATTTTTTTAAAATTTATATTTTGCATTATAAATCACAAATAAAGTGAATCAGTGTAATCCCATTATAAAGTTAATAAAGTTATTTATCCTAGAGTTATTTTACATTTAACATAATAATTTATTTTTTAAGTGAATATTTGCTATGCACTATAGCAAAAATGAAATATTCTGCCGAGGCTTATAGAGAAGCAAGATGTGTATAAGAGACAGGCTCTGAGGAACTGATGTCATGATCTAACAGGGCTTTGACTGTGGCTGAATCGTCCCAGGAGGGCAAACATCTGACACTGTCAGCGAGTCTCAGGACCAGGGTCTGGATTATGAATGGGAGAACAAATGGGCTTGTGAGTTTTAGCAGTGAAATGTGTCTCATCACTCAACGAACAAGGTCCTCATTTCCTAATCTGTCACAGTTATTCATGTCTTTTATTGATGAAGACAGTCAAGAAAAGAGAAATCACACCAAAAATTGTACTTGTTCAAGTAGTAACTTGGAGAGTTGTCAAAAGAAGTCTAATATTCATTCCCATAAAATAAGCTAAAAATAATCTCAAGCCATTTCTCTTCCATGCTCTTCTGAAAAACACAGAATTAAGTAGAGTTGTAATTCATCATAGGAGTCATAACCCACAGCTGCAGACCCTTGGAAAGTTATCTGAACGCTTCCCAGACTTTTGCTGAGTAATGTCTGTGTGATTCAGCAGCCAGACTCCTGCCCAGGAAAGGACTTGCCAGAGGCATCTGCAACCTTGGTGACCTGTTCCCTCCGGGCACAGACTCTTCCACATTCCAAGCTTCCTGAGTGGATATCCTA